>ML287812.1:98633-162957 GCA_005239495.1 Nicotiana undulata
GGGAGGTTTGTACTCTCGATTCCATGCTTTGCCTTCGCTCCTGTCTTGACGCCTTGTTCGATTCACCTTGGGTAACATCTGGCTACTATTGAAAATGCGATTTTTCAAAAATATGCATTTATGAGAAATTATTTATAAAAATGCAATTGTTCAAAATATGTGATGATGCATATAACAAATAATTTTGTCGAATCAGAGACTGCGACTGGAAACATTGCAACCTCCTCACTCGGAATTTTGAGGATCCTCCTCAAAATTCTGCCCTAGTTTAAATACATACTTCCGGAAATGCACTTTTTGGCGATCCTTGACGTAATGAGATTGACAAACTCGACATCTTGCCTCAGTTTGACCATATAGGGGAATGAATATTTTATTATTGATGTGATTGAACCCACATGTCTGCCTATGTATCCCATCTTAATGGGAATTCAGGTCAAGCGTAGTCCAGGTTACATCAAATAGAAGGTGCAAACATAATCTTTAAAGTAATATCTCTTGACTCCGTATGAATTAATAGGTTTTGGCCATATTTCTCCATCAATCTCTGCGAGTATAAGCGCTCCTCCTGTCAGTACTCTATGAACCATGTAGGGGACTTGCAGTTAGGTGAGAATTTCCTTTTTGCTTCGTCTTGATGCGAGAAGATCCGTTTCAACACCAATTGCCCCAGTGTGAATTTCCTCGATCTAACCTTTTTGTTGAAAGCCCTTGCCATTCTATTCTGGCAGAGTTGACCGTGACATACTGCATTCATCCTCTTACTGTCAATAAGATCCAACTAATCATACTGGCCCTGTATCTATTCCGCATTGATGAGCTCGACCTCTTGTATGATTTTTAGGGAAGGAATCTCCACTTCAACAATAATAACGGCTTCAGTACCGTAGACTAGTATATAGGGGGTTGCCGCAGTTAAGTACGAACTCTGGTGTGGTATCCGAGAAAAAAAATGGTAGCTTTTCGTGCCATTTCTTTTAGTTGTCCACCATCTTCCTCAATATCTTCTTGATGTTCTTGTTGGCGGCTTCTACGGCTCCATTCATCTGCGGCCTGTATGTAGTAGAATTCCATTGCTTGATTTTGTATGTTTCACACACTTTTTTTATCAGATCACTGTTGAGAGTGGCGACATTTTCAGTAATGATTGACTAAGGAACTCGAAATCGACAAACAATAAGATATCTATAACCTTCTTAGTCACAGCCCTATAGAAAGCGGCTTTAACCCATTTTATGAGGTAACCTATAGCAATCAAAATGAACTTGCGCCCATTGAGGCAGCATGCTCAATTGGTCTGATGACATTCATGCCCCAGGAAGAGAAGGTCCAGAGTGAACTTGTTGCATTGAGTTCGTTGGGTTGCACAGTCACTTAGCATCTTCGAGTCTTTTTTTCATGATGCTCAAAATCGACTTGTTGGAGGACTCTTCTTGACCATTTCCGGTTGGATGGGTGGTATGAGGTTGAGAGTATCCTTTTGATATGCCACTTTTCAAAAAACTCGATGGTTTTTCTACTTGTGAACTAGGGTCCATTGTCGTAGCTTATTTCTTTGGACACGCCAAACCGGAAGATGACGTTCTTCCATATGAAACTGATTACTTCTTGCTCACGAATTTGGGCGAATATGCCTGCTTCCACCAATTTAGAGAAGTAGTCAGTCAAATCTAAAAGGAATTTAATGTTGCCCCGTCTCGACGAGAGTGGTCCCACAATGTACATCCCTAATTGGATGAACGACCATGGCAAGGTGACGTAATGGAGGTGTTCTCCTGCTTGGTGAATTATTGGGGCGTACTTCTAGCACTGTTCGCACTTCTTTACAAATTCTAGAGCGTCTTTCTTCATGGTGGACCAATAGTATCCTGTCCGTATGAGGCATATGACAAGTTCTCGATCACCGAAGTGATTGACACAGTATTCGTGGACTTCCTTGAGGATGCGTCAGTTTAGATTGGCCCAAGCACTCTACCAGGGGTCCCTTACGTCTTTTTATACAATTCGTTGTCGAGAGGCTGTATCTCGCCGCTTGTATTCTCAACTACCTAGCTTCCTTTTATCATTTGGGAGAACACTATCCTTTAAGTAATTTATAATGCAATTGCACTAGTCCCAAGTTAAGTTAATGGATTTGACCTCGACGTGATCTGAGGCTGAGCTGAGGAGATGCACCACTTTTTTCCCTCGTGGTTATGCTTTTTGTTGCGGTGGCCAGCTTTGGGAGGTTGTCCGCCTCGATGTTCTGAATCTGTGGAATTTTTTCAAGCTGACATTCATCGAATTTCGTCAACAGTTTGCATATCTCGGTCTGGTACTTCTATAACCTATGCTCTTTGATTTGGAAAGTCTTAGTAACTTGGTCGACAATGAGCTGGGAGTCGTAGCATATCCTTAGGTGCCTCGCCCATATTCGAGTGCTAGCCTCAGTCTTGCAATTACAGCCTTATACTTGAATTCATTTTTAGTCATATCTAGGCACCTTAAAGATTGGCAGATTATTTTTCCGGTGGGGACTTCGAGCACGATTCCTAGTCTGGATACACATGCATTGGATGCGCCATCGGTGTGCAAGACCCTGAGGTCCTTCGTCAAGGCTAGAAGCTTGCGTGACTTCCTTCTCGGCCTCGGGCATTACCTTGGTGCTAAAGTCAGCGACAAAGTCGGCGAGCACTTTCGACTTAATGGCCGTGCGAGGCTTGTAAGTGAAGTCATGCTCGCTTAACTCGATTTCCCCTTTAGCCAGCCTCCCTTACAGTTTGGGTTTGGGCATTGCTCGGGGTTCAATTTCATCCCGTACTTCCTCAATATTTTGAGTGCTTTATTTAGGTGGTCGATGTGGTCCTCAACCTTCAAATATTTGACTAGCATGTCATCGATGTATACTTCAATGGTTTTGTTGAGCTGATTTTTGAACATTTTCGTGACCAACCTCTGGTACCTGGCCTCAAAATTCTTCAACCCGAACAACATGACCCTATAGTAATATGTTCCACTGTGAGTGATGAACGTAGTTTTCTCCAAGTCGTCTTCCTCCATGAGTATTTGGTTGTAGCCTGAGTATGCGTCCAAAAAACTCAGAAACTCATGTCACACTATGGCATCGATGACGTCACGACCCAAATTTCCAACCATAGGGATCGTGATGACGCCTAAAATCATACTCCATAGGCAAGACACTGTTAGAATTTAGCTACCATTTTATTTTGCAATTAATTGAACATAAGTAAACAATTTAAAACATGTGATCACAAATGCAGAATAAAATAAATACTGCTTAACCATGAACTATTCTACCACCTAGAACTGGTTTCACAATTCATGAACATTCTATGAATAGCTACAAACATTGGTCTGAAAAAAAAGTATATCGGTCTAGAAAGAAAATAAAACAGAATGTAGAACATATGAGGCGACGCCAGGGCCTGTGGACGCCTGCAGGTCTACCTTGGGTCTCCTGATGAATGCTAGCAACCGACCTCTCGATCAGCCACAATCTGCTCTAAAATCTGCACAGAAAGTGAGAGTGCAGTATCAGTACAACCGACCCCATGTACTGGTAAGTGCCGAGCCTAACCTCGACGAGGTAGTGGCGAGGCTATGACGGGGCGTTTATAATATAACATGTATGCAATGTATAATAAAACAAAAAAGAAATACTAAACTAAATAAAACAATAACTTGCAGTAAATATAACCCAACTATCTTTCCAGTGCTCCGCTATAACCAATCCTTAAGAGAATTTCCACGTTACAAAATTTAAATCAGGGTAGGAGAAGAATATGAAGGCAACAAAAATAAAGTAGTGTGGATCACATCATATAACCAGTAGCAACATGAACATTCTCCCTTATTACTCCTTGTTGCGGCGTGTAACCCGATCCCACATGTCCACCTTTATTACTCCTCAATATATATATATATATATCACCCTTATTCCTCATGTTGCGGCGTGCAACCCGATCACACCAGACAATCACATTTCACTATTAATAATAAGAGTTCTCACAATTTAGATCAAAATCCTTCACAATATTTATGTCTCAACCAATGTAAACGGAAAGTTGTACAATTAATAAACTTCACCAATTTGTACTACACAACGAGACCAACCGAAATATGCTATGAAACACCGACAAGACAGTTTAAACCAATAATATAACACAGTGAAAACACGAAAAACAAGTAATATTCCAAATAAGAAACAACATCTAACAGGAAGCAATTAGACATGGAAGAATCAATAAGCATGAATTAGTTAAGGCAAGAAGATAATAAGTTGGGGACGGGGAAGGGAACAAGCTAAGCAGGTAATTTGGTGGCGCATAGGTACTCATCACTTCACATATACGCCACACACATGAATTTTCATATAACAAATAAGTCGGGGATCCTAATCCCTCAAGTAGAAGTTAGACCAAACACTTACCTCGATCCGACGGCCAACTCAATGCTCAACCATTGTTTTTCCTCTATTTTCCACCTCCGAACCACTTGTATCTAGCCAATATCAACTTAATAACATCAATTATCGCTAAATAAATAATTCTACAGATTTCCCGTTTTTCCCAAAAAGATAAAAAATCGACCCCGGGCTCGCTTGGTCAAACTACGAAATTCAGACCAAAACCCGATTACCCATTCACCCCCGAGCCCGAATATGTAATTAGTTCCGAAATTCGACCCCAAATCGAGGTCTAAATTCCCTAATTTATAAAATCCCCAATTCTCCTAAAATCCCTAATTTCTACCCTTAAAGAACAAGATTTAGGCCTAGAAATCTAATGTGTGTTGATGAAAATTGAAATAAATGAGTTTAAGAACACGAACCTATGATTTGGTGTTGAATTCCCACTCCAAAAATCGGCCAAAGTCGAGTTTTAATGAAAGAGTTGTAAAATTTTGGAAAAATCCCGATTCTGGTATGTTTTAAATCACTGGCGTCAGACCTTATTCGCGTTCGCGAAGGGTCTGCCGCGATCGCGAAGCAACGACTCGAATAGCCTACGCGTTCGCGTGATACTCTTCGTGTTCGCGAAGTCTTGTTCCCACCAGCTTACGCGTTCGCGAGCCACTTGCCGCGTTCACGAAGAGTATTGGTCACGTCCCCTCCCCCAGGTCCCATACCTACGCGTTCACGCAAGACGGATCGCGTTCACGAAGAGTACCACCACCATAGCTTCGCGTTCGCGTGAAGGAATTTCCCCTCAGCCTGATTTACACTTCACGATCGCGAGAAAGGCTTCGCGATCGCGAGAGAGGATTCGCCATCGCGAAGCACAAAACTCCTGTGCACCAGCCAGCAACAACAAAACAACAGAAATTTCTAAGCCCGAATCACCTCGTAGCCTATCCGAAACTCACCCGAGCCCTCGGTGCTCCAAACCAAACATGCACACAAGTCTAAAAACATCAGACAGACTTGCTCGTGTGATCAAATCGCTAAAATAACACCTTAAACTAGAGATTTAGCATCAAAATCAATGAAATTCTCAAGAACACTTTAAAGCTTCTATTTTCTCAACCGAGGGTCCGATTCACGTCATTTAAACTTCGATTCTCACCAAATTTTACAGACATGGTTTAAATATTATAACGAATCTGTACCGGGCTCCGGAACCAAAAGACGGGCTCGATACTGTCAACATTAAGCATTAAACACATACTTTAAAATCATATATTTTTCTGAAATTCAATTTTAATTAAAAATTTATTTCTCGGGCTATGGATCTCGGAATTCGATTCCAGGCATACGCCTAGATCTCATATTTTATTACGGACCCATGGGACCGTCGAAGGATCTGGGTCCGTTTACTCAAAATCCTGACCAAAGTCAACTAAAAATCATTTTAACTTTCGAAAATCATTATTTCTTCTATTTTTCACATAAATGCTTTCCGGAATTACGCCTGGACTGTGCACGCAAATCGAGGAGAAAATTCTAAGATTTTAAGGCTAATGAGCATGGAATAAAGTCCTAAAACATGGAATGACCCTCTTGGTCATCACAATCTCCACCTCTAAAACAAATGTTCGTCCTCGAACGGACTCCCAAGTGTGGATATCTACTCCGCATGTCCGGCTCGGACTCCCAAGTAGTTGCCTCAACAGGCTAACCTCTTCACTGCACCCGAACTGAAGGATAACCCTTCGACCTTAGCTGTCGAACCTGCCTGTCTAGAATGGCTACCGGCTGCTCCTCATAAGTCAAATCCTTATCCAACTCGACAGAGTTGAAATCTAATACATGGGACGGGTCACCATGATACTTCTGGAGCATGGACACATGAAATGCTGGATGAAGTGAGGATAACCATGAAGGCAAAGAAAGTCTATAATCCACCTCCCCCACTCTCTCGAGAATCTCAAACAACCCGATATACCTAGAGCTCAACTTGCCCTTCTTCCCAAATCTCATGACACCTTTCATGGGCAATACCCGAAGCAATAATCTCTCCCCGACTATGAATTCCACATCACGAACTCTACGGTCGGCATAACTCTTTTTCCTAGACTGAGCTGAACGAAGGCGATCCTGAATAATCTTGACCTTGTCCAAGGCCTCCTGTACTAAATCCATACCCAATAACCGAGCATCCCCCGACTCAAACCACCCGACTGGCGATCTACACCGTCTACCATATAATGCCTCATAGGGAGCCATCTGAATGCTCGACTGATAGCTATTATTGTAGGCAAACTCTGCTAATGGCAAGAACTGGTCCCAAGAACCTCCAAAGTCAATAACAGGGGCACAGATCATATCCTCTAAGATTTGAATGGTACGCTCAAACTGTCCATCAATCTGAGGATGAAATGTTGTGCTCAACTCGACCCGCGTACCCAACTCACGTTGTACTGCCCTCCAAAAATACGAGGTAAACTGCGTACCTTGATTGGAAATGATAAACACGGGCACACCGTGAAGACGGACGATCTCCCGAATATAGATCTTTGTTAACCACTCCGAGGAATAGGAAACTGCCACATGAATGAAGTGTGCTGACGTAGTCAGCCTATCCACAATAACCCACATAACATCAAACTTCCTCTGAGTCCATGGGAGTCCAACCACAAAGTCCATCGTGATATGCTCCTACTTCCACTAAGGAATTTCCATCTGCTGAAGCAAACCACCGGGTCTTTGGTGCTCATACTTCACCTACTGATAATTCAGGCACCGAGCTACATAAGAAACTATATCCTTTTTCATCCTCCTCCACCAATAATGCCGCCGCAAGTCTTGGTCATCTTGGCGGCACCTGAGTGAATAGAATACCGCGAAACTGCGAGCTTCCTCAAGGATCAACTCATGAAGTCCATCAATATTAGGCACACATATACGACTGTGCATCCTCAAAACGCCATCATCTCCAACTGTAACCTGCTTGGCACCACCGTGCCGAACTGTGTCGCTAAGGCCCATCAAGTGAGGGTCATCCTATTATCGATCTCTGTTACGCTCATACAAGGAAGACCGACCGACTGTACAAGCCAAAACACGACGGGGATGTGAAATATCCAACCTCATAGATTGATTGGCCAGAGTCTGAATATCTGAAGCTAGCGGTCTCTCACTGACCGCAATGAAAACAAGGTTTCCCATACTTACTGCCTTCCTACTCAATGCGTTGGCCACCACATTGGCCTTTCCCGGATGATACGATATCGTGATATCATAGTCTTTCAATAGCTCTAACAATATCCTTTGCCTCAAATTGAGATCCTTATGCTTGAACAAATACTAAAGGCTGTGATGATCCATGAAAATCTCACACGGCACGCCATAAAGATAGTGTCTCCAAATCTTCAACGCGAGAACAATGGCTTCCAACTCTAAGTCATGAACATGGTAGTTCTTCTCATGAATCTTCAAGTGATGAGACGCATATGCTATTACCCTGCCCTCTTGCATCAACACTGCCCCGAGCCCCACACGGGAGACATCATAATATAACGTGTAAGACCCTAAATCTGATGGTAATACAAACACATACTATAGTCAAAGTGTCTTGAGCTTCTAAAATCTCGCCTCACACTCGTCCGACCATCTGAACAGGGCACCTTTCTGAGTCAACTTAGTCATCAGGACTGCTATAGATGAAAACCCCTCCACAAACCGACGGTAATAACCCGCCAAACCCAAGAAGCTCCTAATCTCCGTGGCTGAAATGGGTCTAGGCCAGTTCTTAATTGCCTCAATCATCTTAGGATCAACCTGAATACGCTCTACTGAATCGAACCAAAACTCGCACTTTGAAAATTTAGCATACAACTGATTGTCCCACAAAGTCTGGAGCACTATTTGAAGGTGCTGCTCATGCTCCTCCCGATTGCGGGAGTATATCAAAATGTCGTCAATGAACACAATCACAAATGAATACAGATAAGGCTTGAACACGTGATGCATCAAGTCCATAAATGATGTTGGGGCATTAGTCAATCCAAAGGAAATCACCAAAAACTCATAGTGCCCATACCGAGTCCGAAAAGCCGTCTTAGGGACATCAGACGCCCTAATCCTCAACTGATGGTAGCCAGATCTCAAGTAAATCTTTGAAAACACCTTATCACCCTGAAGCTGATAAAAAAAATCATAAATCCTCGACAACGGATACTTGTTATTGATAGTGACTTTGTTCAATTGCCTATAATCTATACACATCCTCATTGACCCATCCTTGTTCTTCACAAATAACACCGGTGCGCCCCACGGCGAGACACTAGGTATAATGAAACCCTTATCAAGAAAGTCCTGCAACTGTTCCTTCAATTCTTTCAACTATGGTGGGGCCATCCGATATGGCGGAATAGAAATGGGTTGGGTGCTTGGAGCCATATCAATGCAAAAGTCAATGTCCCTGTCGGGTTGCATCCCCGGCAGGTCTGTGGGAAATACGTCAAGAAACTCACGAACGATGGGCACAAAATACATAGAAGGAACCTCGGCACTAGAATCACGAAATAAGCCAAATAAGCCAAACACCCCTTCTCGACCATACGCCAAGCTTTCATATAAGAAATAACTCTGCTGGAAGAATGGCCAGGAGTCCCCCTCCACTCTAATCGAGGAAACCTTGGTAAGGCTAAGGTCACTATGTTGGCATGACAATCCAAGATAGCGTGATAAGAAAACAACCAATCCATGCCCAATATAACATCGAAATCGACCATATCAAGAAGCAAAAGATCTACACTGGTCTCAAGACCCCCAATAACGACCACACATGAGCGATAAACATGATCTACCACAATAGCATCCCCCACGGGCGTGGACACATATACAGGGGCACTCAGGGAATCACGGGCAACACCAAATATGAAGCAAAATAAGATGACATGTAAGATTAAGTAGACCCCGGGTCAAATAGGACTGAAGCATCCCTACTGCAAACTGAAATAGTACTTGTGATAACAACATCGAAGGACTCAGCCTCAGGCATGGTTGTGAATGCATAACACCGGGGCTGGGCCCCACCACCCTGAACCATGTCTCTGGGATGACCTCTGACTGGCGGACCTCCACCTCTAGCGGCCTGACCTCCACCTCTAACAATCTGGCCCCTACCTCTGGCTGGCAGAGCAGGCGGTGCAGCAACTGGTGCTGGAACCATGGCACAGGAACCCTGATACTATGGCTGAACACCCGATAATTTCGGACAGGTCCTCCGAATATGCCCATAATCACCACACTCAAAACACCCATCCCGATACTGAGGCTGTGAGAATTGAGACTGACTTTGACGAGCCTGCTGACCACGATAATAAATTTGAAGAGGAGGTGCTCTGATAGGAGGTGGTGGTGCACTATAGGCTAGCTGAGTAGAAGGAGGCACATAAGAACCACGACTCCCAGACGCACCGTAAGATACCTGAAGTGCTAAATGAAATGGCCTAGGAGGATGGCCTCTACCAAAAACACCCCTGCCTCCAGATGAGGCACCGCAGAACATACCGGAATGACGAGGTCTCATATCCAACCCCTGACCTCCCTGCCCAAGAACCATCTCAACTCGCCTGGCCACACTGGCCTCATCCTTGAAAGAAATCTCGCTCCTTGTCTCCTTGGCCATCTGCAATCTAATAGGCTGAGCAAGACCCTCAATAAATCTCCTAACCCTCTTTCTCTCTGTGGGAAGAAAAAGTAAAGCATGTCGGGCCAATCGACGAATCGAGTCTCATACTGGGTGACAGTCATGCTGCCCCGCTGAAGACGCTCGAACTGACGGCGGTGCTCCTCTTTCGTAGTAATAGACAGAAACTTCTCCAAGAAGAGACGTGAGAACTAATCCCAAGTGAGGTCAGGCGACCCAGCTGGTCTAGTCAATAAATAATCCCTCTACTATTTCTTGGCGGAACCAATCATCTGAAAAGCAGCGAAGTCGACCCTATTGGTCTCCAAAATGCCCATGTTCCGAAGAACTTCATGGCAGCTATCAAGGTACTCCTGGGGGTCCTCTAAAGTGGCACCGCTGAAATAAACTGGGAATAGATTGATAAACCTATCCAACCTCCACAAAGCATCGGAGGACATAGCTGCCCTATCAATGGGTGTTGCTGCAGCAACTGGCTGCACTACCCCAACTGGACGAGCTGCTGGGGTCTGAAACTGGGGAGCCATCTGCTCCGGAGTGTGAGTGGCAGGAGTCTAGGCTCCTCCACCAGCCTGAGATACAGCTGGTGCCACGGGGAATATGCCAGTCTGTGCTACACTCTCCATAAGGCCCACTAGTCGGACCAAGGCATCCTGAAGTACTGGGGTAGCAATAAACCCCTCTGGGACCTGAGTTGGTCCTGCCGGAACGGTATGAGCTGGAGCCTCCTCATCAAACTCAACCTGAGGCTCCACAGCTAGGGTTGCTGCTCAGGCTCTGGGTTGAACCCTGCCCCTGCCTCAGTCTCTAGCACGACCTCGCCCTCTGCCCCTCATAGGAGCTGCTGCTGCTAGAGGATCCAGATGTTGATCAACGGAGAAAACGGTACACATTCTCGCCATATGGGAGAGAATAAGAATAGAAGAGTTCGATCAGTATTGGAATAACAAGATTCACACGACAAAGTTGAATAATAATGAACTTGTTCCTAACTTTATAGCCCCTGAGAGATAAATACAGACGTCTCCGTACCGATCCCCCAGACTCTACTAAGCTTGTCCGTGAATTGTGAGACCTAAGCAACCTAGTGCTCTTATACCAACTTGTCACAACCCAAATTCCCAACCATAGGGATCATGATAGCACCTAACATCATACTCCCTAGGCAAGCCAATGTTAGAATTTAGCTTCCATTTTCTTTTGCAATTAATTGAACATAAGTAAACAGTTTAAAACATGTGATCAAAAATGCGTAATAAAATAAATACTGATTAACCACGAACTATTCTACCACCCAGAACTGGTGTCACAATTCACGAACATTCTATGGATAACTACAAACATTGGTCTGAAAGAAAAGTATATATGTCTAGAAAGAAAATGAAACAGAATGTAGAACATAGGAGGGGACGCCAGGGCCTGCGGGCGCCTGCAGGTCTACCTTAGGTCTCCTGATGAATGCTACTAACCGACCTCTCGATCAGCCACAATCTGCTCCAAAATCTGCACAGAAAGTGCCGAGTGCAGTATTAGTACAACCGACCCCATGTACTGGTAAGTGCCGAGCCTAACCTCGACGAGGTAGTGGCGAGGCTACGGCGGGATGTTTATAATATAACCTGTATGCAGTGTATAATAAAATAAAAAGGAAATACTAAACTAAATGAAACAGTAACTTTCAATAAATAAATAAGTAACCCAGCTATCTGTGATGACCCAAGGGGTCATTTTATAAAATTAGACTCCGTTCCATGTGAAATATCCATAACAAAACTAAAATTAAATACCTCGATTTGCGTTCGCAGTCCAGGCGTGAAACCAGAAAGCATTTATGTGAAAATATGAGAAATAGTGATTTTTAGAATTTAAATTTGATAAAAGTTGATTTTGGTCAATATTTTATGTAAACGGGACCGGATCCGTGTTCCGACGATCTCGGGAGGTCCGTAATAAACTATGGGACTCGGGCGTATGCCCGGAATTGAATTCCGAGGTTCCTAGCTTTAGAAAACAATTTTTGAAAACAATTGTTGCGCTCGTTAGTACAAGATAAATATTGTCATATGAAATAAAATAGAAGCAATAACTTCTTAAACTCAAAGACTTGGGTAATACTACGTTCGGGAATTGGACTAACCATACCTCAAATCAAAAATTTGTAACTCTAGCTGAATTAGGAGTAAAGCTTATTGCTAAAAGAAATTCCAAAGTAAAATTGAATCCAATTTTAACAAAAAAAACACGTAATCGTTTATTTCAAATAATAAGGGATCTCCAAATCTAAAGACTCCTTTTCACGCAAAACTTAGTTTAAAAGACAAGTTAGGTTATCTATTTTTTTTCTTCGTCGCTTTTCATAACTAAGTAAAATTTATATTTATTTACAAAGAGAAATTGGCATGCAGCCGACTTGAGGCATCTCCAATGGATCGCCGCTCCAGTTTGCCTGAAGAGATCATCGTCTCCTTCTACAACAGTTGCCGAATCCCAGGGTCTCGAGATTAAATCTGTCCCTACAAAGCCTATTGAAGGTCAAAAGACCGGAACTAGTGGTCTACGCAAAAAGGTTAAAGTGTTTATACAAGAATTACCTTGAAAATTGGATATAGGCATTGTTTAATTCTTTGCCACCAGAGGATTTTAAGAATGGACTGTTGTTAGTCTTAGGAGGCGATGGTTGTATTTCAATAAAGAAACTTCACAGATAATCATTAAAATTGCCGCGGGTAATGGTGTTGGTAAAATATTGGTTGGCTGCCTCAAGGTGTCATAATCTGATTGCTGTCGAATTGGACATTCCTAATTTAATAAAGTTCCAATACAATTATCATCCGTTGTCAATATTATTGATAGCATGCTTTGGATTTCTCCTCACCTGGGCACCCTATTTTTTATTCGAGCTCCCGGCGTAAAGACCCTCGAAGATTCGAGTGTGTTGGAGGTGAATTCGAAAGGAAAAGCTATAATTGAGCAGTGAGTGACTTGCGAAATTGAGGTAAGTGTTTGGTCTAACTTTGACTCGAGAGAATATTACTCCCCACTTGTTTGCTATGTGAAATGCATGGGGCGTGGTGTATAAGTGAGGTGACGAGTATCTATGCACCACCCAAATTGTCTGTTAAGCATGATCCTCTTTCCCGTACCCAACTTAATTGATTATTGTCTTAATTGTTATATGTTCATTATTGTTTCTATGACTGTTTGGCCTTATTATTTTGTTGTTAGATATTGTTGTGGTTATTTTGGAAGAAGTATTGGTTGTTTTAGCTTGTTTCCTTGTGGTACAAAATGGTTGAACGATTTGACATTGTTTTACATTATATATATTGATGTTCCTGTTGGTTTCATGGTTGAGAGGATATTGATGATTTTATGAGAAAATACAGTTCCTTATTTATAATTGTTGAGACAGAAATATTGTGAAAGGCTTGGCCTGAAATGTGAAATTTATGAACAAATTGATATGATATGTCTGGTTGGAGTGGGTTGCACGCCGCAACAAGGAGTGATAAGGGTGGACAGGTGGGATCGGGTTGCACGTCGCAACAAGGAGTGATAAGGGTGGACATGTGGGATCGGGTTGCACGCCGCAACAGGAGTAATAAGGGTGATATATTTAGGGAGGAGCAATAAGGGAGGACAGGTGGGAGCGGGTTGCACGCCGCAACAAGGAGCGATAAGGGAGGACATTTATATTTTTACNATAAGGGAGGACATTTATATTTTACTGATTTTCAAAGAAAATAAAGTTTTGAAAAGCTTAAATGTTTATTTTACTATTATTTATATCTTTTTGACACTATTTTTATTTAAAGTTAAGGTTTGAAAATTTGGAAATTTATTTGAGAATTGGTTATAGCTAAGACCTGAAAAAGGTAGCTGAGTTATTTTATTTTGTTGCAGCATTTATTTATTTATTTGTTTAGATTTCTTTCTTGCTTTATTATTTATTATTGTTACCGATTATATTTTTAATGCCCCGTCTTAGCCTTGTCACTACTTCGTCGAGGTTAGGCTCGACACTTACTCAGTATATGAGGTCGGTTGTACTGATATTACACTCTGTGCTCTTTTGCACAGATCTATGTACTAGTCAGCAATAGAGGATTTCAGGATGACCACCTATTCATTTGGAGACACGAGATACATCTGCCGGTGTTCGTAGATTCCGAGAGTCTTCTCCTATTTTTACATATACTGTTTTATTATATTCAGAACAACTACATTATTTCTTTCAGCCATTATCTGTAGTATTCTTTACTAGTTCGTGGATTGTGACACCAGACACTGGGGTAGTCTTAGAGTTATTTATATAATTAGATCGTGGTTCGTTTTATTTAATTGGTTATTATTATTATTATTATTATTATTTATTTTATTTTTAATTGGAGTATTTCATTGGGAATTATTTTAATTAAGTTTATTTTAAATTTATTTATTTATGCTGAAGTAAATAATCAAGAAAATAAGTTAATCTACTTCTAACATTGTCTTGCCTAGCAAGTGTGGTGTTAGGCGCCATCACGATCACTGAGGTTGGGAATATGGGTCGTGACACTATCGTTTCAGTACTCAGCTATAACCAATCCTTAAAAAATTTCAACTTTACAAAATTTAAATCAGGGTAGGAGCAGAATATGAAGACAACAAAATAAAATAATGTGTATTCAGATCCCATCATATAACCATTAGCAACATGAACATTCCCCCTTATTACTCCTTGTTGCGGCGTGCAACCCGATCCCACCAGACAATCATATTTCACTATTAATAATAAGAGTTTTCACAATTTAGATCAAAATCATTCACAATATTTATGTCTCAACCAATGAAAACGGAAAGCTGTACAATTAATAAACTTCACCAATTTGTACTACACAATGAGACCAACCGAAATATGCTATGAAACACCGATGGTTTAAACCAATAATGTAACACAGTGAAAACACGAAAAACAAGTAATATTCCAAATAAGAAACAACATCTAACAGGAAGCAATTAGACATGGAAGAATCAATAAGCATGAAGCAGTTAAGGCAAGAAGATAATAAATTGGGGACGGGGAAGGGAACAGGCTAAACAGGTAATTTGGTAGCGCATAGGTATTGTCACCTCACGTATACGCCACACACATGAATTTTCATATAACAAATAAGTCGGGGATCCTAATCATTCAAGTCGAAGTTAGACCAAACACTTACCTCGATTCGACGGTCAACTCAATGCTCAACTATTGCTTTTCCTTTATTTACATCTCTGAAGCACTTGTATCTAGCCAATAACAACTTAATAACATCAATTATTGCTAAAGGAACCAAATTAAATGAATTCTACTAATTTCCCGTTTTCCCAAAAAGATAAAAAATCGACCTCGGGACTGCTTTGTCAAAATACGAAATTCGGACCAAAACCCAATTACCCATTCACCCCAGAGCCCGAATATGTAATTAGTTTCGGAATTCAACCCCAAATCGAAGTCTAAATTCCCAAATTTATAAAATCCCCAATTCTCCTAAAATCCCTAATTTCTACCCTTAAAGAACAAGATTTAGGCCAAGAAATCTAGTGGGTGTTGATGGAAATTGAAAGAAATGAGTTTAAGAACACGAACCTATGATTTGGTGTTGAATTCCCACTCCAAAAATCGCCCAAAGTCGAGTTTAATGAAAGAGTTATGAAATTTTGGGAAAATCCCGATTCTGGTCTATTTTAAATCACTGGCGTCAGACCTTCTTCGCATTCGCGAAGGGTCTGCATGATCGCAAAAAATGACTCGATTAGCCTACGCGTTCGCGAAGGCTTGTTGCCTCCAGCCTACGCGTTCGCGAGCCACTTGCCGCGTTCGCGAAGAGTAGTGGTGACCTCCCCTCCCCCAGGTCCCATACCTACGCGTTCGCGTGAGGCGGATCGCGTTCGCGAAGAGTACCACCCCCAAAGCTTCGCGTTCGTGTGAAGGAATTTCCCCTCAGCCTGATTTACACTTAGCGATCGTGAGAGAGGCTTCACGATTGCGAAGCACAAAACTCCTGTGCACCAGCAACAACAAAAAACAACAGAAATTTCTAAGTCCAAATCACCCGTAGCCTTATGAAACTCATCCGAGCCCTCGGGGCTCCAAACCAAACATGCAGACAAGTCTAAAAATATCATACAGACTTGCTCGTGTGATCAAATCGCTAAAATAACACTTAAAACTACAGATTTAGCATTAAAATCAATGATATTCTCAAGAACACTTTGAAGCTTGTATTTTCTCAACCGAGGGTCCGATTCACGTCATTCAAACTCTGATTCTCACCAAATTTTACAGACATGGTTTAAATATTAAGAATTTCTTCTGAACCAAAATACGGTCCCGATACTGTCAAGATTAAGCATTAAGCACATACTTTAAAACCATAGATTTTTCTGAAATTCAATTTTAGTTAAAAATTCATTTCTCAGGCTATGGACCTCGGAATTTGATTCCGGGCATACGTCCAGATCCCATATTTTATTACGGACCCACTAGGACAGTCGAAACACGGGTTTGGATTTGTTTACTCAAAACGTTGACCAGAGTCAATTAAAAATCATTTTAAATTTCAAAAATCATTATTTCTTCTAGTTTTCACATAAATGCTTTGCGGAATTACGCCAGGACTGCGCACACAAATCGAGGAGGAAAATTCTAATATTTTTAAGACTAATTAGCATGGAATAAAGTCCTAAAATATGGAATGAACCTTTGGGTCATCACAGATGAGCTGGTCGATTTGCAGTAATGGGAACGAATTCTTCGTACAACCGTTGTCCAGATCATTGAATTCCACGCACATCCTCCACTTACCATTCTTATTTTTGACCATTACAATGTTAACGATCCACTTGGGGTACTTTGTCCACTTCCTCGTGGACGACTTCATTTATGGCAAGGTTGAACTTTTGCCAAACCTACTTTACTGGAGGGTAGTAGGGATCGACATTTAGCTTATGTGTTGCTATCGCCTTAGGTGATCCTGGAATATATGCATGTCTATGAGCGAGCAAGTCTGCATTAGTTATTAAGAATTGACTAAACTTACCTAGGTCTTTGAGTTTGTAGCCTGTGTAGGCCTTTTTGCCGGGGTTTCTCAGATCTAGCTGGACGGGATCGAGATCCTCTATGGTCAATCTTGCAGCTTCGACTATTTATGGATCCAGAATGGCATCCTTGGCTTCGACCTTCAGAGACCTTGGCCCTTCTTATTGCTATGCTTCTCTTTTTCTTTCTTTTGCTGAGTGGTCATACTATCTAGGGCGATCTGATAGCATTCCTTAGATGTGCATTTTCCCTTCATTTGCTGAATATTCCACAAGGGGTCGGTAATTTGATCACATGGTACATGCTAGAAGGGATTTCCCTCATGGGGTGTATCCACAGACGACCCACAATGGCATTGTACGTTATGTCCTGGTCCATGATATCGAATATAGTATCCAACGTCACCCCGCCAATGAGGACGGGAAGTGTGATCTCGCCCGAGGTCCGCTCAACTACATTGTTAAAACTGGTTAGTGTGATGCAGCGCAACACTATCTTATCCTCGAGTTGTATCTGTATGAGGACTCAAGGATGGATAATGCATGCTTCACTTCCATCGTCAACTATAATCCTCCTAGCTTCAGTATCAAGAATATGTAAAGTAATAACAAGTGCATCATTGTGAAGGAAAGCCAAACTGTCGGTATTTGACTACATGATAATTTTTTTCGAGGTCGTCATACCCTTCGTGGGTGATCGATATTTTGAGTTTATGCACGGAAGTGTACTTGATTTCATTTATGGGGGTGTAATCACTACCTCCTATAATCATGTTGATGGTACGACCCTGAGACGACGACTTTGGAGGGCCTTGACGTTCTCGCCTCGTTGCTAAGGTGTTCCTACCTTTGTCGCTGAGCAACTCTTTGAGGCGTCCTTGTTATAGGAGAGTCGCCACTTCTAATCTTAGAGTGTGGCAATCCTCTGTCTTGTGTCCTCAGTCTTGATGGAACTCACAGAAGACGTCTGACTTCCTTGTGTTCGGGTCGGACCTCATCATTTGTGGCCAATTCATCTTTGGTCCGAGCTTCTCAAGTGCATAGACCACCTCTGGAGGTGACACACAAAAATTATGGGAGCCATACCTCAGTTGGTTCTGGGATTCCTGATCTTGGCCTAGAGGGATCGTCTTCACGGTGGAAGTTGGGACAAATGGTATGATATAAGGTTGATGCCGATCACAGCATTGGAGGGCCTCTCCCCGTGATATCCATGCGTTCCTTATTGTATCCGGATTGCACCGAGATGATTCACCGGGTTGGCCCATTGAGCTCCTCGTTGTCTGCTCTGACCTCGGCACAATATGCATTATGGATCTCGTCCTAGGTGGCCGGTTCAGCAACTTTCTGGCCGCCCTCGATCCTTATTTGTTTAGCCCGTTTTGGAAGGATACTACGACCATTCCTTCAGAGAAGTCCTCCAGTCCTTTCCCTGGGGATTGCCTGTTTGCAAAGTGTCACGACCCAAAATCCAACCAGTCAAGATGGCACCTAACCCAACCGGTTAGGTAATCCATTTAACTGCAATCCACTTCAATTAGATTTATCAAGAAAATTAAATGATAAAATAACTGAATCTTTCTAATTTTCCCACGGACTGGTAGTACAAATCATAAGCATCTAAGATTTAGAATTATATATTTTTCAAAATTGCTAAGAAATAAAATACATCATCTGTTGAAATACACGAGAACAAATTAAAGATTCTAAAACTACTAAGAACAAGTGGAAGCTATAACCGGAATGCAGGTACATCTTCAATGTTAGTTACCGCCACGTACAACGACTCCTGCTCCAAAATCTGCATGCAAGGTGCATAAGTGTAGTATGAGTACAACTGACCCCATGTACCCAGTACGTATATTGTCTAACCTCGTCGAAGTAGTGGAGATGATTTTTGTTAAAAGATACTCACCGTTATAACCTGTACAGAAGAATAGTAATAGAAACAGTTATAGAGCATAACATATAAGGGTATAATACAAAATCTATGTGAGGCAGTCACAATAGTAAATTCATAATTTTCCTGGTGTGAGAAATATATTCAAGAGATCACATCGAATGGCACGGTAACACCTTCGTGCATTTATCTCATTATATTCATAACTTTCCTGGTATGTTCAAGATATCAAATTGAATGGCACGGTAATACCTTAGTGCACTTATCTCATTCTCACCCAATATATATATGTAGATCAAATCAATTGGCACGACAACACCCTTCGTGCATTTATCTCTTTCTCATCGAGCATATATATTACAGTACCAGCTAAGGGGGAGAAATGCCAATAATAAAAATAAAAATAAAGTGGGAGGCACACAGGAAGCAACAACGAACAAAACAGTACATATGGACCATGGAAATAGACTAAGAAAAAGGGCATAGAAATTATGACAACAATTAGGAAGAATATAAATTTCACTAATTAGCATGGTACAAAGCTTAGATGCAAATATAACAAACAAGAAGAAAATCATAATATTTGCAAGTTAAACAGATAGAAGGCATGGATAACACATTAAAACTTGGGGTAGAGGACACAGAAAGAACAACGACTACAAGTCACACAGAAAACATAGGTGCACAATAACAACTCAAGATAAAGGCATGAATGCATACACAACGAAAAGATATCACAATATAATGTATGTCTCTTGTCCTCACCTGCACGTAGTGGTGGAAAATGGGCGGGTTGGGTCGGATTTGGACGGGTTAAAAACGAGTTGGACAAAAATGAGTTGGATTACAACCTGCCCATATTAATATGGGTAAATATGGGCGGGGTAAAATATGGGCTGGGTAAAAAATGGGTATGATCCATTTTATCCATTTTGTGTTATGCAATTTTTAACACAGTTGAATACAATTGTCTCATTTGCTCTTAAACCTTTATCTTTCACATATCTATTCAAACCTTTTGTGAAAACAAAGCTTTGAATACTTTTCCAATAGCAATAACGAAACTTCCATATCCCAAAAAATGGGTATTGATCCATTTAAACATTTTTAAAATTTTTTTCTATCTTTTCTGTTCTGACATAGCTAACTTGATATTACAATAGTTTGGCTTAGATTCCAAACTTCGTTAAGGAAAGAGCCCATATAGATTTGTTAATGAAGTATATTACTCCTAAATATTAATCATACGAAGTTACTCATAAATGAGATACTGTGTAACGACCCGGTCGGTCGTTCCGTAGAATTTACATTATTATTGCTGTTATTGCCTTGTTATAGATTGGTTATACTGTTATTGATGTGTTAGAGTTGGTAGGCTTGAAATTGAAGTGGTTATAATGAGAAATTGGTCACTTAGTCTTTAAAAATAGCCTTAAAGTCGGAAAAGTCAACTGAGAGTTGACTTATTGGGAAAAAAACTTGAAATACGAATTTTATGGTTTGAATAGCTTCGTTAGGTGATTTGGGACTTAGGAGTGTGTTCAGAATAATTTTGTGATGTCCGACGTAGAATTAGGCTTGAATTGGTGAAAGTTAGTATTTGGCGATTCCGGTCGGCAGTGGAAAATAGGCTATCGGGGTCGGAATGGAATTTTGACCATTGGAACATGTTCGTAATTTCATTTTGGACTTGTCTGCAAAATTTCAGGTCAAACGGAGTTGATTTGGATAGTTTCGGCATCATTGGTGAATTTTAGAAATTTCAAAGTTCTTAGGCTTGAATCTGATGTAATTTTGGTGTCTTGATGTTAGTTTTGATGTTTTTAAAGTGCAAATAAGTTTGAATGATGTTATGGGATATGTTGGTAAGTTTGGTTGGGGTCCCGAGCGGCTCGAAATTGATTACGGGTGATTAACGGACTCATTTGGACTTGAATACATAGCTGGTTTTCTGGTTTTTGTGCACAACAATTTCCTTCACTACGATCGCGAGGGAAGTAATGTGATCGCGGAGAGTAAATTAGGGCAGGCGAAGTTTGTTCTGTGCGATCGCAGGTGTGTAGGTGCGATCGCAGAGCATAGAGAGGATAGGCAGTGCGGTCGCAGGTATGTTTGCACGATCGCACAGGGGAAATTGGCGCGCGTGTGAGGAAACACTGTGCGGTCACGTGCCTTGTGCTGCGATCGCAGAGGTCAACCGAGGAACACTGTGCGATTTCAGGGGAAAGGCTGCGATTGCAATAAATACCTGGGCAGTTAATTAAAAACCCTTCCGCGACCTAGACCTTCTTTTACACCATGTTTGAGCGGAGGAAAGCTTTTTGGGTGCTTTTTGAAGGAGAAAATCAGTGGGTATCACAGAGGTAAGAAATTTTATTATTAAAACTCGTTTATGGGTGATTTTAGACCATAATCCCAGCCTTTAATTCATGAAAAATAATAGAAAAATAGGATTTTGGGGCATGAGATTATGAGACCTTCAAGGGTCGATTTGAGGGGTCAAACGAACTCCGATTTTGGTGTTCTTTATATTTACGGAATCGTGAGAAGATGAAGAACACTTTTCGGTAAAAATTTCTGAAATTTGGGATGCGGGCCTGGGGGTCGGGTTTTGCCCGGTTTCGGATTTTTGAGTAAATTTGATATCTTCCGATTGGAAATTGTTCCTTAAGCACATATTGATGATAAAAATCTAAACTTGGTAGATTTGGAGCCTTCGAAGGTTGATTCGAGAGGCAAGCGCATCGCGGAATAATTTCGGGCTAGTTTTGAGGTAAGTATTGTCTTTAAATCCTGTGCTGAGGGTATGAAACCCCGGACTATGCACCCTTTCACGAGTTTTGAAATAAAAAGGTGGAAACTTTGGAATATGTTTCCTATTTGGGCGACTATTGAGTTGCGAAACCGATTTTTTAGCCTTTGCTTAACTAGTATTTATACATAATGATATGTTTTGGGCTGTAAGCCGTGTTTGGGGCCTAGTGCCGACTTGTTTACCCTTCGGGGGTTATATTTTACTATTTTTCTCACTGATATTATGATTTTTCACTCAGTCTTTTCTATGAAATTGTTTTGACACTCAGAGTATCTTGATACTACTTGAAAATGAAACACTGTTTTTGGGTCGAGAACCCGGTGTATTATGGCCTGAGGGGCAAATTGAGGGTGTCTGACTGAGTGAGACTGCTGGCCTATATTGTGAGGATGATATGATATGAGTGAGGCTGCGGGCCTATATTATGTGTGAATTATGCCATGCTGTGGCTTATTATTGCGCTTGGGCTTTAGGAGCCCCTTCGGAGTCTGTAACACACCCCCAGTGAGCACCGGTACTGATTGAGTGATGCCCGCAGGGCTTATGATGAGTGATTGTGAGGTTGCCTGATGGGCAGAGTGATTGGGAGGTTGCCTGATGGGCAGAGTGATGGCGAGGTTGCCTTATGGGCTGATACTGAAAAATATTGTTACGAGAAATGCTTTGGCCCGAGGGGCAGTTTTATGAAGATTTTTACTGATTTTTCAAACTATGATTTACTTCGTTTTCAAACTGGTTTTCCCTGAGAATTTTACTGAGATATATTGATATTGTACTTGTCTTCAAAGGATTTCTGGAAATTGATTCCGAACTTTTGAATTGATGAATACTACGTGGTGACTTGGTGTTTTACTGGTTTGTGGAATTGTGTACATGTTCTGTGTGTTTATATTACTCAAACTGTGATTTATTTTCATTACTACTGAGTTGGCGTACTCATAAAGACTCCCTGTGCCTCTGTGCACAGATCCAGGTACTAGCTCGCAGCAGTAGCTGACGCAGGTTCGATAGCAGCATTTCACGGGATTTCGAGGTAGCTGTCCAGCATCCACAGCTTCTCCATTTCCTACCTTATTATGTTTTTAGCATTTGACTCAGAGACACATATTATAGTTTTAGAAGAGTTAGATTTATTTCCATAGATGCTCATGACTATTGGCTCCAGTTCTTGGGAGATTGTTTAGAATATTATGGGGACGCTAAGACGTATTTATATTTTTTATGCTATGGTTGCTTGCTTATTGTTTAATTGTGAATTGTTATAATTAAATAAATGCATAGTAAGGTGATGGTGGGCTAGCCTAGTTCCAAGATAGGCGCCATCACGGCCTGTTAGGATTTGGGGTCGTGACATACTGCCATAAAAAAGCCAACCTAACTTTTGTTTTTTCAAACTCTACAATAACAGCCATAAACTCGTCGAACTAGTGCTTCAAAATGACATGAATAAATCACAAACACTAGATAGAAAATCCAATGAAGTATCAAGATACAACTGAAGACTAGATAGCAAATGCAACTTTCCCAAGCATGACAACAAAATCTGAAACATCCTCCAACAATTGTCTCTGCTCACACCATACATGGGTAAGTTCCTCATTCTCAGAACCAAATTGACTTGATGTATGATAGTTTCCAAGATGTACTAATCTTTGAATGAAACAAAAAACTGATAGGCACCAGTGCCTTACATAAGCCAGCCATAACTATTTCTACACAACTTTACCTATCAATGCGAACTAAGTTTATCAAGATACGGCTGAAGGTCTACCACAATTTCATCCTCATCGGTGCCTGATTCACTGATCTGACAAAAACAAACAAGAAAAGGTAAAATTAATTTATTGGAGCACTATTACAGAAGAACAAAACAAAAGAATAATATAAATAGAATGATTTACCTTCTTATTCGCAAAGCCAATCTCTAGTACACAACTTTGCCTCCGCATTTGCAGGCAAAATAGAGCTTTGAAACTTTTCAATATTACGACCTCCAATTCTAAAGGTAGAATTTGAAGCAACAGTGGTAATAGGTATACTCAAGACATCTCGTGCCATCAATGAGAGTTTTGGAAACCTTAGTCTATTTTCCTTCCAAAAGGCAAGCACATCCAAATCTTGATTTGCTTTTCGATCAAGATTAGGCTCCTCCATGTACAAATCTAATTGTGTTTTACCTCTACCAGGCTCCAACTGGTTCTCAAACACACCAAACTCCTCAAGATCATCCCTTGCTTCATTGGTACTTCTACCATAAGCATGCTCATCCGTTAAGGAAATTGAGGTCGAAGGTACCAAGTATTCTTTGAACAACAATTGCAAATGATCTTCAACAATTTTTACCTTCGAATCAGCAGTCGTAGGGTCAATTTTGGAGAAGAAAAATTTCACAAACTTCATTTTATATCGAGGATCAAGGACAATGGCAAGTGATAAGATCTTACTGTAAGACCTCCAATATTTTTTGAACTTCCTTAACATTAATGTAGCCATCTCATTCATAACTAGGTCACTACTATTTCTTTCTTCCTCTAACAACATTTGAATTTTCCATACATTAGGTAGATACAAATTGGCAGTTGGATATTTGCTTCCGGAAAATAATATAGTGATATCATAAAATGGCTTCAAAAACTTAGCAACTGTTTCTACCCTTTTTTATTCCTCCTCTGAAAGAGCATATATAAAATCAGTATCAACTAACTTATATTGAATATAAGCTTGCTGGTAGAGGAGAGCACTTTCAAGCATTTGAAAAGTAGAATTCCAACGAATAGTCATATCTTGGCGAAGCTTCTTCGAGCACGGTACCCCAATATTCTTAATGCATACCACAAACTTCAAAATTCTTCCTTCCGAATGTTTAATATGCTTAAAACCTTCTCTAATTTTTACAATAGATGCATCGACTTTTTCTAAACCAGCCTTCACTATTAAATTCAATATATGGTTCCCACAACGAACATGAAAGAACTTTCCATCACAAACTAGTGAACGCCTCAAAAGATAAATATTCTTTTAAAATATCAACCACACCCCTATTGCAACTAGCATTATCCAAAGTAAGAATGAAGATCTTCTTTTCAATGTCACATTCCTTAATAAACTAAACTAGCAAAGTACCTAAAACTGAACCAGAATGTGGAGGGGGCACATGACGGAAAATCAATACTCTTTTTTGAAGAATCCAATTCAAATCAACATAATGAGCAGTTAAACACATATAGCCATTTGATGCTACAGAAGTCCACATGCCTGAAGTCAAACACACCCTACTAGGAATCGCGGCAAGCTCATTAATTAGAAATTCCTTTTCCCTATCATACATTTTCAAAATAACAGACTAAGCTGTATTTCTTGAAATGGTTTTGATAGTTGGATTTAAGTACAAATTGGTATCCCTATTTCCTTTATGCTCGACAAAGCTGAAAGGATAATTATGCTTTAGAATAGCCATAGACAATTTCTCACGATAAATTGCTTGATCAATTGGCTCACACCTACGCTCTTGCGTATTATTTATGTGTGCATCATTATGTCGCTTCAAATTTGAAGTTCCAGACTTAGAATCTGCTACATAGATCATCTTACATACCTTACATTGCGCTTTGCCCCTTTCACCAATACTAGCACGAGGCAATTTTTGAAAAGTATTCCAAACAACGAAAGTATTCTTTTTAGCTACAGTTTTGTTGGGATTGACGAACTAACATCACATGACTCCTCAATAGCCTCCTCATTAACCTCCGCAGACATATCTTCCTAACATAGAAAACAAATTTTATATATATTAAAAGTACTCACAAAGTACTATAATATCTTTGATTCTCAAATAAAGTATCATTTTCAGCTTTTTTTAAGCTGCTATTACACTGGGGATTAGGGGAAGGGAGAATGAGACTAGTTCAAGACAGATACATTTAGTTGAAATTGACATTTTATATACTCCATAATGAACACTCAATTTAATACTTATGCAAATCGACTTTTTCTTCTTCTTTTTATTATTAAATTAGTTTTTTTGTGTCTTAAAAGGACCAAACAAAAAGAAAATCAGACAAAGGGGAATTGAATAATTTCACTATCCAAGCATGAATTTATTCTGCCTAATCCAGATATGGTTCCCAATTACAAACAAAAGAGTCTTCAAGTACACTTTGCCAAACTCCATATATTCATATGATAACAAGGTTTTAGTAACAGTAAAACCAAAGTAAAAGACCTTTGTGTTGCTCAGGAAAAATGAAAAAAGCTAAATAAATTACAAAAAAAAAAAAAAACCGTTAAGATTGAAAGCGAAAACTAGATGATTTTGAGCATGATATTCTGAAGTCCTTCAATTACATTTACATTGAGAGGGTCTTTATTTTTCTGTTCAAATTAATACCAAAATTAGAGCTAAGCACCAACCCTAGCCCAAATATTTACAAAAAAGAAGAAGGAAAAGAAGAAAAAGGGTAAGCGAAATACAGTACAGTTTCAAGCGTGTGTTCAATTACGCAGAGAAGTGAAGGAGGAGAGCGGGTTAACTGCTTATGTAAACGAAACAGAGAAGTCTGAGTAGGATGAGGAAGAAGTATGGGACTGGGGCAGAGAGGTTACATTAAAGAGCTTGATGAAGAGAAACCGTCCGTTTGAAGGAGATGAAGAGAAACCGTCCACTTGAAGGAGATGAAGAGAAACGTCTGAAGGAGATGAAGAGAAATATCTGAAGAGATCGATGGAAAATGCTGTGTGAAATAGGGTAGATTACCAACCCGTATATTACCCAACGTTTACCCACAAATACCCATATTTTATGGGTGAAATATGGACTGAAGCCCAAATATGACCCACTTAAAATATCACTCACCCAGCCCAATAAAATATGGGCGGATTGGGAGGGCTAATAAAATCATGGCCTATTTGCCAACACTACCTGCACGAAAACACCCTTCGTGCCATGAACATATGATAATGTAAAAATAGTGGCACGACATCACCCTTAATCCTTTTACTCTCATCCTCACATGTTAATGTAAATGAACGGGCACAATATTATCCTTCGTGCATAATAATTTATATGAATGGTACGACATCACCCTTCGTGCTTTATACTTTTCCTTACATGATAATATATAGAAAATGACACGACATCACCCTTCGTACTTTACACTTTCCCTCACATGATAGTGTATAGGAAATGACACAACATCACCCTTCGTGCTTTACACTCTTCCTTACCAAGCATATGTATATCATTAACAAGCAAGGTAGGAAGCATAAATAACATCAAAGGGAGTGTTTAAACGAATGTTCCAATTGAACATCAATCACGACTTTCAAGTCACTAACAATTCAATAAATCTCAAGTACTTTATTATTCAAATATTTTAACAAGTTGCAAAAATGATCTTCCACTCAAGTATAGAATTCAAAATCTCAAGAATAACGGCAGTAGCGTCGTATTTGTGATTAAGTATAATAACGACTGGATTTAGTACATCAATTATTTCACAAAAGTGCGCCAAGTTTTAATCAAATTAAAATAAGCCAAATCATGGTTTCTATCATTTAATATCATATTCATAGAAATCTAGAAGCCAAAGAAGTCATGAAACCAGAGTGTCACATAATTCAACACAGCACAATAAGTCGTATAGTTTACCCCCGAGCATGATTAACCCCGGAACATCATACATGTTTGTCACCTCATATATGTATCACCCCCCATGTAGCAAACAATGGCAATTAGTAGAAAAATTTTCCTTAACAAAGTTAGAAAAAACACTTACCTCAAACAAGCCAATTCGATACAATGGGAGCCTCAAATCATCCTCCGAACGACTCGACACTAGCCAAAAGCAACTCAATTACATCAATATGCCTAAATAAACAATTCCAAATAATAAAGGTCGAATTTATAAATACAACCCGAAGTCAATGCTGGGGCCCACGTCTCGAAATCCGGCATAATTTACAAAATTTGAATACCCATTCCGATACGAGTCCAACCATACCAAAATTATCAAATTCTGACATCAACTCGACCACCAAATCCTAAATTCTTTTTTTGAAAGATTTTACAAATTCCCAATTTCTTCACTTTGATTCTCACCATTTTGATGTTAAAACTCAAATACAATCATGAAGTACACATAGAAATTGAACAAGGACACTTACCCAACGATTGTAGATGAAATTCCTCTCTCAAAATCGCCCACTCTGGGACCTAGGGTTCAAAAATATCAAATAATGAAGCAAAAACCCGAATTATACAGCTGAAAACAAGTTGCAAATGTCGTATTAGCGATCCACCCAGTTTGCAATTGCAAAACCTTTGCAAATGCCAAGATTTCTTCACAATTGCGAAGTTGAACGGTAAAATTTTTGCAATTGCGATGAATTTTTCGTAATTGCGAACTGAACGGTACCTCACCAGAAACCAGCAATCTTTCCCTATACAGAAATGGGCATAACTCTCTCATACGATGTCTGAATTCAACGATTATTGATCCGTAATTACAATACGGATATAATTATTCAATACAAACTGAATTTGGAGCTCATTTGATTAATGTGACACCATTTATGCTTGAAGGAACGACGTTAAAACATCAAAAACAAGCGCAACACAACCTAAACCTATCCAAAATTCACTCGAGCCCCTATGGCTCTAGACCAAACACCCACACCAGTCCAAAAATATAACACGAACTCACTCGCGTGATCGAAACACGAAATAACCTCTAGAAGCACGAATTGAACGCCAAAACGCATGAGAATCACAATGAACATAAAATTTTCAACATTCGCCAATTAGCGCCGAAACCTTCTAGAAAAAACTAAATGAAATTCTGGGCATACTCCCAAGTCCAAAATCACCATTTGGACCTAACGGAACCTTTAAAACACTGATCCGAGTTCAAATACTCAAAAGTCCAACTTGGTTAACTACTCTAACTTAACGCTTAAATCGCGAAACTCATTCTCCCAAACAAATTTCGAAACACCTGAAAAACAAAACCAATGATTCAAACAACCACAATGCATTATACGGAGCTACTCAACACTTCAAATAATTGTATGGAGCGCAATTGCTCAAAACGACAAGTCGGGTTATTACATTCTCCCCCACTTAAACATATGTTCGTCCTCAAACGTGCCAAGAGTTATTCCTAAGCCTTCAAATCACTGTGCCACCATACCACACCCATACCTAGGGGTGATCCCACATCACCCTCTTCCATAAAGGCTTGACAACATCGCTTATCTGAAAATCACCAATTTAGCCTTAGCCAATAAACCTTGGAACCTAATTTCTAACATCCGAAATTCCTTACAAGACCCGAATCTCTCATTTACATACTGTATAAGTTTGAACATGTCGTGCCAAGCCATAACCATGAGTCAATATGTAATCAAGTGATACACCACATTACTCAGATACTCACAATAATAACTGTTGATTACCATAGCTTAGCCTCAAGCAAATCCGATACCGGTAGTAAATCACATATCAAATAAAACCTTCGTACACTTTCGATGATGAAGGAAACACGCATAATCTCTTAATTACTTATCTTATCAATAATCTGAGAAGTTTACTTGCCCAATCAGAGCCATTCCCCAAATTCTCACCAAAAATATGGTATCATTCTTCCAAACATTCCTTATCCCAATATGATATGGAAAATCTCAGGTCTAGAAACCTCATCTCAACCAATATAAGCACCCCAATCGACAAATCACACCGAAAGTCATATAAATCCCCACACAATGTGATCTCGTACACCAAACAAGTAATAGTTCAGACATGACAGATAATAGTAAGAAAATTAATAAGAAGGCTACTAAAAAAACTAAGCAATCAGGGAAATTTTTAACATTTTTCTATGAACTATTTTCATACAAGTAAGAGCAAAGACACGAAATAAGCATAAGGAACTACATCTCATTACAGTACAGCTGCGACGCGCAACCTAATCCAATAACTGTAACTGGATCTCCCAAAGCTCATATCAATATCAACCACACGGACAACTCACGTGTTGCACGAACAACTCACGTGCTGCACGAACAACTCATGTGATATAGTACAATATCTCGATCCGCACGGAAAACTTAACGCTTAAATCGTGAAAATCATTCTTCCAAACACATTCTGAAACACCTGAAAACCAAAACCAATGATGAAAACAGTCACAATGCATTATACGAAGCTACTCAACACTTCAAATAACTGTATGGAGCGCAATTGCTCAAAATGACCAGTCGGATCATTACACGAAGGGGTCATTTACCCTAGTTCGGACTTTTTGGTCACACCATGCGCCGTTACGAACTTGTCTGTCATTTCCTCGAACGTTTCTTTGGAGTAGGATGGCAACTGCTAATATCACGTCAATGCCTCTCCTGTGAGTGTTTCACCAAACGTTTTTAACAAGGACAATTTTTCTTTGGTGAGTTCATTGCCTTTTACTGTGGTGACGTAATGAGTCATATGGTCCTGGGGATCAGCCTTGTCGTCATAGATTATGAGGTGCAGGGGCATCTTGAAAGTTTTTGATATGGCACGAGGAGCTGCTTTATCCCTATATGACTGCTCCACAAACCCACCGGCATTTCTTTTCGGTATCAATTTATGGGCACCTGGTATCTTGTCTACCCGTTATTGATGCTCTTTCATCTGTTCCTTGAGTTCCATATTCTCGTTTTCTATTTTTTCCATTCTTTTTAACATTGCGGCGAGGGCGTTATCACCTGCACTGTCACCTATTGATAAGATATTACCAAAAGTTGGAGGGTGTAGTTAGTTGTCCTGCCCGCTCTTATGCTGGGCTGTAGGGATCCTTGGGGTTTCCACGCATGGGGCTTGCATGCTCATCACGCTGACCAAAGTGTCAGTTAGCCGGAGCTTTTTGATGGCGAGTGGTGCTCCTACTTCCGCGGACGTCGAAGCTTTTTTTTTTTTTGGTTAGGTTTGTCATGCTACAAAAGGGTGTTGGCGACTTCCCTAACCTGGGGGATGACGTGTGGTCACTTCCTCATCTTGAGTTTCGTACCCTTCATTGATAGCACTCATAAGATTGAGCGGTACATTATTTGTCGCTCATGTTCCTTTTCTGTCACGACCCAAAATCCATATGGTCGTGATGGCGCCGGACACCACTGCCAGGCAAGCCAATCATTAAATGGTTAAGTTAAATTTCATGTTTTAGCATTTTTGAAATCATTAACTTTCACTTTATTACATAATAACTGAAAAGAAATCCGCTAAGTAAATACGACAATTTAATATTCTATTTTTAAAAAATACATCCCAAACACATCCCAGAACCCGGTGTCACAAGTGCATGAGCAGATTCTAAGAATTTCACAAATACTACAAAGCTTGTCCGAAATACAAATTGGACAAGGAATTTAAAATGGAAATAAATACAATATGAGGGAGACTCTATCGGCTGCGGGTCGCCTCAGGATGATGCAGCTCACCTAAGTCTCCAAGCCGGCCACATGGCTGTGAAAGTACCTGTGCAATAAAAATGCACATCAAGTGTAGCATGAGTACGAAAACAACGTATAATCAGTAAGTATCCCGCCTAACCTCAGAGAGGCAGTAACGAGAGGTCAAAGTTGACACTTGCTAGAGGTCTATTTAACATAATCGAGTGAGACACTAAGCATGAATATCATAGGCAATTTAATAAAAATCAGGGATAAGGAATATAAGTTCTTCTTACATTACACCTCGTCATTTCAGTTGACAATTTATAGTTTCCAGGCCAATAAACATGTATAAATCACAGGAAAGTACGCATCAATCATCATGCGCGAGATATGCCGAGGGTCGAACGACGCGGACCAACAATAATAAAATGTGCACTGCCGAGGGTCGAATGACTCGAATCATAGATGCATATATCTGCCCCGCTCGCGAATCGATCATGCGACGCGGTTATATATAAATAACAAGGTCATCCTTCTCGCGAATCATACATGCGACTCAGGCACCCATAGTTACACATATTCACACAATAAACCACATTTTTATCAGAAAAATTAGCTATTCAATGAAGTGATAGAATTCTCCTTTTAATGAACATGAAAATAGTATTTAAAGCCTTTCTGGGGATTTACTTGCCAATTTCGACAGAGTTTCAACATTATAGATTTTTTCGAAACGCAATTATCCAAAGAAGAATTAATTCTCCTTATAGATGATTAAGAAAAGTAAACTCTATCCTTCTTAGAGATTTAACTACTAATTAACAGCGTCCCATGATATTTTATTGACAAGGTCACAAGTACGACAAGTAAAGCATGCTAGTGGGTCCTAGACTACCCGGACATGGCATAATAGTAGCTACGCACGGACTCCCGTCACCTCGTGCGTACGTATACCCCGCAGATAGTAGCACGTATTTAATTAGTTCACCTATGCGGACAATTCCCCCTCACAAAGTTAGAAAGGAGACTTACCTCGCTCCGAAATTCCATAACCGGCTTCCAAGCCCTTCCGACGACTCCAATTGATGCCCAACGCCCCAAAACTATTCAAATAACGATACAACCAATAAATATTCACTCTAATACTTGTAACAATTCAAATTATATAAGTTCCCAACTCCAATCGAAAAGTTGACCAAAATGCCCTCGGGCCCACGTGCCCGGATTCTGAATTTCTCGAAGATAAATTCTACCCATAGCTTTACTAACTCAATTATACAATTTACTCTAAAATTCATGCTGAAATTCATGGTAAAATTCCAAAATTCCAAATTCTAGGTCTTCCCCATAAATCCCAAATTTATACTAATTTTCCATGACTAAATCCATGTAAGGTCACATATTTAACTCAAAAATATGAAGAAATCACTTACCTAGTGTTGCTTGGTGAAAATCCTTCCTTGAGCTCTCCAAAATCGTCCAAGCCAAATGAAAGAAATGGGCCAAAACTCGTGTTTAAAACAATCTACCCAGGCTTCATCGAGTTGTACCTTGCACTGTGTAGGTTATACATCCTATTACAATTTTTTCTTGCTGTACACTTTCTGTTAAAACGCCCATTACTCCTTGTAAAAATACCGAAATGACAAACGATTTGAATATATAGAAACTAGACTCGAAGATATTTAACTTGATAAGTTGTACACCATATAACTCTTTATATATTCCGAGATATGAGCTTCTAGAGTCGGCTCCATGCATCAGAAAATTTGTTGAAGCTGCTCCACTTGCCATCTTCAATCGATCATAACGTTTTGATAAAATGTGCAAATCATGAATGGTTTAACTTTCTGGAAACTAGAATGCAAGGGATACAACTTTTATGTTTTGTACATTTTCAGATTCCTAAGATATTTCGAGATACAAGCTTCCAAATTTAGCTCCGCGATTGCACTAGTTGCTGTCAAAACAGCTTTCTGCATAAAATTTCAGCAACTCTTTGGTCCGAAATTCATTCCGTTAACCTTCCGAAATCCACCCGAGGCCCTCGGGACCTTAACCAATTATACCAACATGTCCCAAAATGTGATACGAACTCGCTCGAGGCCTCAAATCACATCAAACAACGTCGAAATCATGAATTGCACTCCAATTCAAGCTTTATGAACTTTGAAATTTCAAACTTCCACATCCTATGCCGAAACCTATCAAATCACGTCCGATTGACCCTAAATTTTGCACACAAGTCATTTTCGACCTTACGGACCTGCTCCAGCTTTCTGAATTGGAATCCGACCCCGTTATCACAAAATCAAACTCTCGGTCAAACTTCTCAAAATTTTTCAAATTTCTATCTTTAGCCAAATGACTTCAAAATGACCTACGGACCTTCGAATTCACTTCCGATCGTGCTCCCAACTCCAGAATCACCAAACGAAGCTATTCCCATATTTGGAATCCCAAACGGACATCAATAACACCGAAATGCACTTCAACCCAGACTTATCAAATTTCTTCTAAAATGCTAACTTCCACAATATACGCCGAAACGCTCCCGGGTTATCCAAAACTCGATCCGGACATACGCCCTAGTCCGAAATCATCATACGAACTTGCTGGAACCTTCAGATCCTAATTCCGAGGTCGTTTACTCCAAAATTCCATTCTTAGTCGATTCTTCCAACTTAAGGCTTCTCAAATGAGAATTGTCTTTCCAATTTGACTCCGAACTTCCCGAAATTCAGTTCCGACCACACCTACAAGTCATAATACCTGAAACAAAGCTGCTCATGACTTCAAACCGCTGAACGACGTGCTAGAGCTCAAGATGATCGGTCGGGTCGTTATATTCTCTCTCACTTAAGCATACGTTCATCCTCGAACGTGCCAAGAACTGCTCTAGAGTTATCTGAAATCGCTATTTAACACCTCGTGCACCTACCTGTACTACCACAACCCAGTTGAGAACATTAGCTTGATCAAATATGAAGATATCATCTTTTATCCATACAATAAGCTCATAACCCAGTTCAAACACCTGAAATTCTCTGCCAGGCCTGTTTCCAATATATAAACACCGTATCAACTACCACACGAGGTACAAAAACATGACTGCGTACCTTTGCTGAGTTAGCACCATACACCGCATAATTCACCATCTAACCACAATGACGTTCCATGAACCTTAATAGCCAAAATTCCACGAATCTGATGCTCCCAATGTATCTGCTGATATACATATACATCCAGCTATAATGCTGACGATACCACCACAACGGAGGAGATGTGTAGAAATATCTAACCAATTGCAAAGTTAACAAAACATTGATTCTCTCCTTTTTGACTAAAATCATCACCTCATTACTACGCTAATACTGGTATTTGTTCTTTACCATACTTAACAAAATCTCATGGCACTGATCCCTGATCCAATAGTCTCGTCTCACCCAGTATGAGCTGATCAGACAACCAATCACCCCAGACATGACCAACAATCTCATATGATGCCACAATGCGCCAATAGGCTACAATTCGAACATGATACATAAGGAAATGACTCAGGAAGGGACTACTCAACTCACGTAACTAACATGGATTTCCTTAGAAAATAGGAAGCAAAACACAAGAAAAATAAATATAGGAACCTCACTCAACATCACCCTATTGCGGCGGCGTGCCACCCGATCCCATCATAAAATTCACATAAGGAGATATACACGGAGCTGAATTGCTCACCATTACAAATTACTGAATACCGGTCATAAGCACGCTAAGTGCATAATACCATCCTGGGGAGACTGATAGAGCCATATGCTACAAAAATTAAGCACAACTGAGGTGCGATATATATATATATATATACTCTGAAATCTCAAGAGCCCTCCTGCTCACATAACATCAGCACTACGCTGAATCTTAACACATAGGAATTTCTCAAGCCGTTTCACAACTCACACGACACAATAATAACCTTACATGAAATGAACAAAGACGGAACAATATCTGATATTCCAGCACCCCTCCTTGAGAAGCGCTATACTGAAAAGAACACATCTTCCTCACATGAAGCCCATAATCCTGTTTAAACTCATTCACACACTTTAAGCTGATTCTGTTCGCACCGAACTAGGCTGATAGCCTTACCTGGGTCCATAATAACCCACTTCTTCTCATAACATGCAAGAACAACCATCATAGCCGGGACAAACACCTCACAATCCACAACAAAATGAACTGAACGCCTCCCAAGCATAAATTCTCACATAAGAAATATTACACTTCCTTATACTTAGTCTAAATCTTCAATCCATTACGTGACTACATGTCACACTCATACGATATTCCCGTGGTCATGCTCCCACGACCTTTCCCACAAGGTAACAAGTCTGCACATCCATACCACCGACCACACTAATACTGCAAAACACATCAAGAACCCATGACTAGGATACAAAGCCTCTTTCACCAAACACCGATCTCAGGTGACACGGGAGACAACACTAGCTTACTCTAGACATTCAAATCCCTTCTTTTTGATCACCCGAGCTCATGACATCCTTGTCAACACCGAACATCAATCTTGATCCTTACTTCCAATTACATACTGCTTACTGCACCTGCATGCCAATATGAGATAGCGCAAGAATTCCATCATAACTCTTGAACCACTAATAGGGTGAACACCCCTTCACATAGAAAACCTTTTTTTTCTTTTCTCACCTCAATTCAAGAGAACCATAACAACACACGAGTAAATTCTCATAATCACAAAACAGTCAAATCCTCAAGGAATAGTCTATACCCCCATGATCCTTCCAGGATCCGCCTACACCTGACAAGCCATAATACTTGAATGCTTCCATATAAATCCATTACGGCAGCTGACAAGCCTCGCACACACCGGCACAAACCACATGCATAACTTAATCACATTGAAGGAACTGATCACTGTCGCACATGTGCCATTTTACCATGGCTAATCAATATATCTTCTTTTAATCATCCTTAATCGCCTTAGAAACAATAGTAACCCCATTCAACTCATAACAAACTCAATCCTCACTCATCCCGAATGTCCTTAACTCATGAGAACATATATCTCAATCCCACAAACCGTCTCATACCCTTCTGATAATCTTTCTACACCCCGGAGTTTACTTCTCTCACTCCCCCAATACTATCCTGCACGATGAAAAATATCATAGAACAATCCAACCATTTTCCCTTTCTCAGAAATTATACTGCAAAAGCTCGATTCTTAATCATACTGCTGCCTGAAACCCTTAAACACCGCATTCTTAACCTTCGAGTTTGCTAGGACCGCTATTGAGAGTCACCCACTCTGACTTGGCCCCGAATAAAATCAAATCCAATGCTCTTCTAGAACACGAACACCCTTTCAATGAAGCACGTGACTGAGTCACTACCCTAACAACTCGCCTATGACTTAAGCATAAATTCTGAATCTTCCAAAGCCTAACCCTGGTCCAATAGGGCCAACTTTTAAACACATTTATCAAATCCCATGCATAATTACCATTTTACTCCTTTCCCCTTAGCTGCAATAACTTGCCAATACGCCGATAATCCGCAACCCCATGAGAAGATAATCCTGCAACCCAATTGCAGGCGATGAGACTCTCCCACTTAGCCCAAAGCTACTCCTTGGACCACTGTGGACCCCATCGAAATCCTTCTAAATTCTGCTGTTGCCATTCCCCAAATACTTAAGTTCCCTAATATCATTCACATATTCGGCCTCCCACCGAATAACCACTAGAATTCCTTGCAGAAACTTGCCAACTACACGACCGCTAACCTGCCCACGAGAGATAACCCACGTGTGGAAATTACCAACTAACACCTTCCAACGACGCTGTACTGCGCACTCTCTACAACATCAATACCCCATCCTAAGCATGTTCTCATCCACCAACTTTACCAGTTCGTCCGCCCTTCAAGGACATCTACTAAATACGCTACAATATCTTCTAATTCACTACTATGCTGCCGCTATCCCACTTTGGTTAACCTCATTCCTTTAAGCACTACCTGACTTCCTTTTCTTACACCTGGCTTTTTAGAAATTTAGCCTCCGCCTGACACTTCTCACATGTCTTCCTTCATTGTGTGCTACCCAATTCAATATCATTCTCTGTAGCTCTTAAACCAGCAGATCACCACGACTTCAAACTCTCTGAAGATCATCTTTCTCGAGCTGCCTTCATTAGAAATAACTATTCAATTATGAACCACCACACACCACGATCTGTAACAACCGCTTCTTCAATACTACTTCACAACACTCTCACCCAATGTAATCAAAGAACTATAACACCGGCGAACTTAACACATTCTATTCGATCAAAACACCGATACCACATCACAGATGAAAACTCCACCTCGCTTGATAACACCAAGTCTTATTACTTTATCCCCCAGACTTGAACATTCATAGTCCAATTGCCCTTCATCCGTCAGAACTAAAATACTGAAATCTCGAAATTACGCTCTGAGAAGACCTCTATTCAAGTCATTCATTACCCCGACATATGGGCAAGCATTCTACCATCATATCAACACCGTGCGATAACCAATCGTAAGCATCATAACAATTTGAGCATAGACTCAAAGTTCTCAAAAACACAGCAACCGAGCTGAATGAACAAAATATTCTTCTGCAGGGCAACAACAACAGCCCCAACCAACTATACATGGAAAACATCTCGCACCATATCCGTAGCACCATTTTAATTCCTCAAATCCTTCATAGAAAGCGCTTCGCGGCGTATAAGATTGAGTAGGAAGAACATAGGCATAAGCCTCAAAGGAATCGAATCTCACGATGAGGAATCAAGATAGGAGGTACACCTAACAGCCCTGTATCCTCTCGAAGATAAGTACAGACGTCTCCGTACCGATTCGCAAGACTCTACTAGACTTGCTCATGACTCGTGAAACCTAAGGGAACCTAGTGGTCTGATACCAAGTTGTCACGACCCAAAATACATAAGGTCGTGATGGCGCCGAACACCACTGTCAGGCAAGCCAATCATTAAATGGTTAAGTTAAATTTCCCGTTTTAGCATTTTTGAAATCATTACCTTTTTATTTATTACATAATAACTGAATAAAATCCGCTAAGTAAATACGACAGTTTAATATTCCATTTTTATAAAATACATCCCAAACACATCCCAGAACCCGGTGTCACAATTGCATGAGAATATTCTAAGAATTTCACAAATACTACAAAGCTTGTCCGAAATACAAATTGGACAAGGAATTTAAAATGAAAATAAATACAATATGAGGGAGACTCTGTCGGCTGCGGGTCGCCTCCGGATGATGCAGCTCACCTAAGTCTCCAAGCCGGCCACATCGCTGTGAAAGTACCCGTGCAATAAAAATGCACAACAAGTGTAGCAGGAGTACGAAAACAACGTGTACTTAGTAAGTATCCCGCCTAACCTTAGAGAGGTAGTGACGAGAGGTCGAAGTTGACACTTGCTAGAGGTCAATTTAACATAATCGAGTGAGACACTAAGCATGAATATCATAGGCAATTTAACAAATATCAGGGATAAGGAATATCAGTTCTTCTTACATTACACCTCGTCATTTCAGTTGACAATTTATAGTTTCCAGGCCAATAAACATGTATAAATCACAGGAAAGTACGCAACAATTATCATGCGCGAGATATGCCGCTGGTCGAACGACGCGGACCAACAATAATAAAATGTGCACTGTTGAGGGTCGAACGGCTCGAACTATAGATTCATTTATTTGCCCTGCTCGCGAATCGATCATGCGACGCGGATTTATATAAATAACAAGGTCATCCTGCTCGCGAATCATACATGCGACTCAGGCACCCATAGTTACACATATTCATACAATAAACCACATTTTTATCAGGAAAATTAGCTATTCAATGAAGTGATAGAATTCTCCTTTTAATGAACATGAAAATAGTATTTAAAGCCTTTCTGGGGATTTACTTGCCAATTCCGACAGGGTTTCAACATTATAGATTTATCTGAAACGCAATTATCCATGGAAGAATCAATTCTCCTTATAGATGATTAAGAAAAGTAAAATCTATCCTTCTTAGAGATTTAATTACTAATTGACAGCATCCCATGATATTTTATTGACAAGGTCACAAGTACGACAAGTAAATCATGCTAGTGGGTCCTAGACGACTCGGACATGGCATAATAGTAGCTACGCACGGACTCCCGTCACCTCGTGCGTACGTAGCCCCCGCATATAGTAGCACGTATTTAATTAGTTCACCTATGGGGACAATTCCCCCTCACATAGTTAGAAAGGAGACTTACCTCGCTCCGAAATTCCATAACCGGCTTCCAAGCCCTTCCGACAACTCCAATTGATGCCCAACGCCCCAAAACTATTCAAATTACAGCCAAACCAATAAAAATTCACTCTAATACTTGTAAAAATTCAAATTATATAAGTTCCCAACTCCGCTCGAAAAGTTGACCAAAATGCCCTAGGGCCCACTTGCCCGGATTCCGAAATTCTCGAAGATAAATCTACCCATAGCTTTACTAACTCAATAAAAAATTTACTCTAATTTTGATGCTCAACTTCATGGTAAAAGTCGAAAATTTCAAATTCTAGGTCTTCCCCAAAAACCTCAAATTTATACTAATTTTCCATGTCTAAATCCATGTAAGATCACATATTTAACTCAAAAATAGGAAAAAATCACTTACCTAGTGTTGCTTGGTGAAAATCCCTCCTCAACATCTCCAAAACCGTCCAATCCAAATGAAAGAAATGGGCCAAAACTCGTGTTTAAAACAATCTACCCAGGCTTCATCGAGTTGTACCTTGCACTGTGCAGGTTGTACACCCTATTACAATTTTTCCTTGCTGTACACCTTCTGTTAAAATGCCCATAACGCCTTGTAAAAATACCCAAATGACAAACGATTTGAAGATTTAGAAACTAGACTCGAAGATATTTAACTTGATAGGTTGTACACCATATAAATCTTTAGATATTCCGAGATATGAGCTTCTAAAGTCGGCTCCATGCATCAGAAAATTCTACTGAAACTGCTCCACCTGCTATCTTCAATCGATCATAACTTTTTGATAAAATGTGCAAATCATGAATGATTTAACTTTCTGGAAACTAGAATGCAAGGGATACAACTTTTATATTTGTAAATTTTCAGATTCCTAATATATTTCGAGATTTTAAGCTTCCAAATTCAGCTCCGCGATTGCACTAGTTGTTGTCAAAACAACTTTTTGCAGAAAATTTCAGCAACTCTTTGGTTCGAAATTCATTCCGTTAACCTTCCGAAATCCACCCGAGGCCCTCAGAACCTTAATTAACTATACCAACATGTCCCAAAACGTGATACGAATTCGCTTGAGGCCTCAAATCACATCAAACAACGTCGAAATCATGAATTGCACTCCAATTCAAGCTTTATGAACTTTGAAATTTCAAACTTCCACATCCGATGTCGAAACCTATCAAATCACGTCCGATTGACCCCAAATTTTGCACACAAGTCATATTCGACCTTACGGACCTGCTCCAGCTTTCAGAATTGGAATCCGACCCCATTATCACAAAATCAAACTCTCGGTCAAACTTCTCAAAAACCTTCAAATTTCTATCTTTAGCCAAATGACTTCAAAATGACCTATGGACCTCCGAATTCACTTCCCATCGCGCTCCCAACTCCAGAATCACCAAAAAAAGCTATTCCCAAATTCGGAATCCCAAACGGACATCAATAACACTGAAATGCACTTCAACCCAGACTTATTAAATTCCTTCTAAAATGCTAACTTCCACAATATACGCCGAAACACACCCAAGTTATCCAAAACCCGATCCGGACATACGCCCTAGTCCAAAATCATCATACGAACCTGTTGGAACCCTCAAATCCTAATTCCGAGTTCGTTTACTCCAACTTCCAGTCTTAGTCGATTCTTCCAACTTAAGGCTTCTGAAATGAGAATTGTCTTTCCAATTTGACTCCGAACTTCCCGAAATTCAATTCCGACCACACCTACAAGTCATAATACCTGAAACAAATCTGCTCATGATTTCAAACCGCTGAACGACGCGCTAGAGCTCAAGACGATCGTTCAGGTCGTTACATTTTCCTTGGTCGACCTTTCCTTGATTACATGCCTTGGAATTCTTGTATGCAAAGATAAATGAGGTAACTTTACAATATGTTAGCTTAACAAGTTATGACTGTTGTAGATCAAAATGAAAACTAATAGTTTAACTATGAAATTCCCACAGACGGTCCAAATTGTTTGACACGTAAAATAGATCTTGATTTTATACAATTAGATTTATTGTAAATTAGGGTTATTCATAGTAAACATTAATATTCAATGATGGATCTAGCACTTTGAGTCTCGTATTTACTACTCCCCCCGTTTCAATTTATGTGAACCTGTTTGACTGGGCACGAAGTTTAAGAAACAAATGAAGACTTTTGGAATTTGTGTGATTATAAAAGCTTTTCATTAAAGGTAGAATTGTAAGTTTTAGCTAAATTATTTCCAAATTTCGAAAGGGGTCGTTCTTTTTGGAACAGACCAACAGGAAATAGGTTCACATAAACTGGAACGGAGGGAGTATATATTCTTGAAGAAAATAGTTGCAGAACAATAATGAGGTTGTAATGAATAAAAAATGTAAAGAAGAGCAATAAATAGTAATAAATGCCTTTCAAATAGTAAATGAGATAAGACAATGGGACATAGATGAGATTTTCGATTTCTTTCTGATAGTGATGGATGGTGATGAGCAACCTAGTATTCAAATCCTTCTTGAATAGAGAGAGAGGGATAAAACAAATGAAGTGTATAGGCAAGCTTTGTTTCTATTCAATATAGTGAGAATCTTGTACACAGAATGTTGATGAAATTCTTTACAAAGGGTCCAATCCCCTTTATGATCTACATCTCTTCTTCTTTATAAGAAAGCATGTGCCACAAAACCCTAGATAGTACAACAGAAAGGAATATCCATTAGAATATTCCTAGGGAATTTAAATCCTAAAATTGGTCATCACTTCATACCGAAGGTGGATGCTCGTCTTCGTCATCGCCTTCTGTTAAACCGTTTTGACCTTAACAATGATTTATCCTCCACATCTGACATCGACCTTTTGGTGTCAGGTTGACGTCAAAGACTTTATCGTCGTTGACTAAGGATGGAAAGTAGGCCGGACTCGGGCCTAAGTGGGCCAGTCCAAACAGTTCCGATCCCGGACCGGCCCCAGTTCAAACGGACCAAACGCTCCCGGACTTGGTGGTCTTTTTGTAGGAACTGGCCCGGGACCGGGCCCACGAACTAATGGTCCCGGGCTAAACGGCCCTGGCCCGCGGGCTAAGTGGACCCAAGTGGGCCCAATAGATACTTTTTTTTTATTTTTTTAAATAGAAATTAGAGAAAAAAGATGTTAATAAAATATCTAAGGCAATTCCTTGTAAATTTTATTATAGAATTGTGACATAAATATTTTAATTCAAATTTAAAGACAAAAATATTGTAAAGAGATATTCAATGCAATGCGTTATAATTTTATTATAGCATTAAAAAAATATTGCAATATCTTTTTTAGTCTTCCTCCCCCTATGGAATGAGCACAACAAGGTTCTAATACCACCATTGAGAAGAAAAAGAAACTAATCAAGATGTGCCAAAACACAAAACACAAATTACATAATACATACTAATTTTTGTTCATACAAGTTATATGGTATCTCTTACAAACTTCATAAATCCTTCAAGGTTCGGGGGAATTTCCGTTGGTGGTGGAGGAAAAGAAGTTTGGTCATCATCGCTTTCGGGCGAAGCAGAATCCTTTGCAAGTTCAGCTAGCATTTCTTCGTTAGCTTCGTCTACCTCTAGGTGTGATTCAGCAAGTCCAAATTTTTTTCTTTTCGAACGGATCCAATCTTTGAAAAGTATTGATTTTTCCAAGCTTTCTCTTATAGATGCTCTATAATCACTGAGTTGAAGTCTTGCTTGGCTGAAAGCGCTCTCCGATGCCACTGTTGCAGCTTGAACAGTTAAAATGTCTCAGGTCATCCTTGAAAGAACTGGAAAGTATTTTTCTTTGTCCTTCCACCATTCCAAAATATTATAGGAGACGTCAAGATTCACTTTCTCAATTCCCTGTGAAAAATAAATTTCAAACTCATTAAGTTGTAAAAAATTACTACTACTAGAACCTTGAGAACCCATAAACCCCGTCCAAGCACTAAGTGCTCTTATTCCCGTAGTTCTTTTAAATGATTGAGAATCAGAAGAAGAAGGAGCTGGAACATTTGGTCTAGCATGATTTAATGCAACTTGATAAGCATTATAAATAGTTTGAGCATTTATTCTAATTGAGACTATTGCTTCCGGAAGTTGAGACAACTCCTCAGCTTCAAGTTCTAAACCATTATAAATAGGGGGAATAGGGAAATTTTTTTTTTTTTTACTTTTTTCTCATAGAATCAATAACAAGTTGATAAATTATACCACCCTCTGAAAAATGAGTAAGAAAATTTGCAAGTTCTGCAATATAAACTAAACAGTTAGAAATAGTAGGATAATATTGCCCAGAAAATTCATTTGTAGCAATATGAAATTTTTCTAAAAAATCTTCAAGCTTTCTAACATTAGCCCAATCCTGATTTGTAAGGTGCTCATCATCATCAGTTACATGAGAATTAAACGTTGAGTTTATGGAGTGTCTATATTCATATGCAACATCTAAACTTTCATACATGTAATTCCATCAAGTTGGACAAGGTTTAGGAACCTTTCTTTCTCTTAGGCCAAATTCATCGCATCTTTTAAAATATTTTCTAAGTCTACTTCTACGGTTTGAATAAAAATCCAGTTAAGAGCTCTTTAACCTTTTCAATTTCAACATTTAAAATTCTCATACCATCACCGACAATTAAATGGTAAATATGACAAAAATATCTAACATGAAAAATATTACTTAATGCAGGATTTTTGGTGTAGTGGTAGGAAAGGCTATATCATTAGTGTTACTAGAAGCATTATCCATTGAAACTGACATTATTTTATCAATAATGCAAAAATATCTACAAATATGCGTAACCGTGCTAGCAATAAACTGCCCTATGTGACATGAATTAATTATTCTATAAACAATAATGCGTTTTGGCATTATCCAATCCTCATCAATCCAATGACTGGTAACAGTAAGATAATCACAGTCATTACACCTTCTACCAATATCAATAGTAAATAAATAGTGCAAATATTGTTCATATTCATGTTTATATTTATAAATATCGCTCTTTACGGTTGTGCGAGGCCATCCTTTATAAGTTTAAAAACTTTTCTAATATAATGCACAAAGTGAGAGTTAGAAGGAAAACTATAGGGTAATCGCATAACAGTAACCATTTTTGCCAATTCTTCACGATCTTTTCTTGGGTCATAATATAAAATACCACCGGTAATAGTGTTAATTCCCGATTGAAATAGATTTGATCCGGTACTAGGGTCAACCTGACTAGGTACAATTGTCCCCTCGGCCAAAGCTTTCATTTGAAGATATTTGACTTTATCTTTAGGGTGTATCAATATGTGTCTAGACAACCCCCCCCCCCCCCACTTACCCCACCCCCAAAAAAATACTTAGTCGTGATGGCGCTTGTTGTGGAACCAGGCAAGACACACCTTTCATTTAGTCCAAATTTGTTTTTCAGAAAATTATAAATTTAGAAGCAAGACACTGACAATAATCCATTTGAAAGTTTAAAACAACATTTAAAGCACAATTCCAAAACCAACCCCAGATCTAGTGTCACTTAGTCACGAGCTACTAATACATAAAAGTTCCAAAATAGATAAATAGACAACATAGTCTGTAAGAATGAAAGTGAAACAGGTAGATAAAGAAGAAGAAATCGAGGCTGCGGTTGCCAGCTGCTACCTCAAAGACTTCTGGGAACTCTGTCGATCAATCAACCGCTGCTACCGGGCCTCGAAGAACCTGGATATGCACAGAAGGTGTATGGGGTAACGTGAGTACACCAACTCAGAAGTAACGAACCCAAATTGTGGGCTGAGAGGTAGTGACAAACTAAACCTCAGAATTTACAATAGACAACATACACAAATTAGACATGCTAACAGTTTATCATAAATGAGCAAATATGCCAAGTATGCCAGTATACTCTACATGCCATCATAACAATGTATGAAACCAGTGTGGAAAATGCACATAGTTCTCACAACCCTCACACAACAGTCCACTCAGTACCGTATATAGCTCTCAGGCCCAGGGAAGGTCCATCCCGGAATGTACATAAGCATCGGTGACCGTAGTCACTCGGTACCGAGAAAAAGGCCAACTCGGCCCCACGGAGAAGATACATCTCCGGAGATACAACACTCAGGCACGATCCATATCCAGGGACAATCCATCCCTTACATATCCTCAACTTCGGACAAGGTCCATGTCCAAGGAAGATCTATCCCTCAGTATCAATTCGCTCACTGGGGTGCAAAGATTCTGGAGGGGCCCTATTGGCCCAAGCGCTATATCAAGCCAACAAAGGCATGATTAAAGTATCGTTGCAGTGTGCAGTCCGATTTCATAACTATATCAACAACAGGCTCTCGGCCTCACTCAGTCATTACTCTCCAGTCTCACTCATATGGCTCACAGATGTATAAATCAGCCCAAAACAACGATAAATATGCATAAAATTAACAATTTCTGAGACTAAGGCATGAAATGATATGCTATAACAGGACTGAGTATATGAATCAAATAAAAACAAAATTGAGATAGTAATATACGACCACTCGGGTCTCAGCATTTTCGGCGTGTAGCCTTAGCATTTATACTTAACATGATTTCTAACATGTTCACATTTACCACATAATAGAAGTGCGGATATAAATCCGTAATAGCTACTAGAGAGTGCCATGGGATGAGCTAGGCTACAATTTACTCGGTGCACGCCCGCACACCCGTCACTTGGCATGTGCGTCACCTCAATTATAGTCAAATATCATATAGTGCGGGGTTTCAAACTCTCAGAACCAAGTTTGGAAATGTTACTTACCTCAAAACAAGCTAAAATCCTAACCCACAGTGCCTTTGCCTCTAGACTCGGCCTCCGAGTGCTCCAAATCTACCAAAAATCACATTCATATCATTATTATATGCCAAGGGTAAAAAATTATCAAAATTACCCAAAAACCCCGAAATTGGCCAAACCCGACTCCCGGGCCCACGTCTCGGACCGATAAAATTTATACCACAAGAATCCTCATTCTCCCACGAGTCTATACATACCAAGAACATCAAAATCGGACTTCAAATGACCCCTCAAATCCTACATTTAAAGTCTCTAATTACAAGCCCTAATTACCCAATATTTTGTACTAATTTCCCACAAATTTCACCACGAATCAGTCCATAAATCACACATAAACTAGTTTTAAGTCCAAAAGCCTTACGTCCACGAAGAACTCTCGATCTCCCTCTTCAAAAACCCTTCAAAAGCTTCAAACCCATGCAACAATGGAGGAAAAATGACCAAAATACGCTAAGGGTCCTATTTATATGTTCTGCCTAGGGATTTCCGCACCTGCGGCCCTTTTCTCGCACCTGCGGACCCGCATCTGCGCGTTTTACTTAAGGGACCAAAACTCGCACCTGCGGCTAACTATCCGCACCTGCGGATCTCCTCTAGACTACCAAGAATACGCACATGCGCCCCTTGTCCACACATGCAGCCATCGTACCTGCGGTTTCCTTTCCGCAGGTGCGGCCACAACAGAAGGACAACAATTTCTGTTGCATTTCTCAAACTTCAAATTCCCTGAAGACTATCAGAAATCAACCCGAGCCCCTCGGGGCCTCAACCAAAAGTACTAACAAGTCATAAATGATCACTCAGACTTAGTCGAACCCTCGGAACACCAAAAATTACATCGAAACACTAATTGAACTCATGATTCAAGCCTAAGAATCCTAAAACTTCCGAAAATCATCTACGATGCCGAAACTGACCAAAACGCGTCCGATTAGCCTGAAAATTTGCACACACATCCAAAATGACTCTACGAACCTGTTCCAACTTCCGAAATTCCATTCCGACCTCGATAGCCTATTGTTCACTACCAACCTGAAATCGCCAAAAACTCAATTTTGCCGATTCAAGCCTAAATCTACTCCGGACCTCAAATTCACATTCCGAACACACTCCTAAGTCCCAAATCAATAACGAAGCTTCCTAGCTATAAAATCCACATTCCGAGGTCGTTTACCAATAATTCAACTCCCATTTGACTTTTCCCGCTATTAAGCCAATTCAAGAGACTAAGTGTCTAAATTCTCACCATGACCACTCCGAACTCGAACTGATCAGGTTAATTAACATGTGACAAAGCTGAAACAGGGGAAACGGGGATAATCTCATGAAACGATCGGCCGGGTCGTTACATCCTCCCCCTTTTAAACAAATGTTCGTCCTCGAACTGGTCTAGAAACATACCTGGAGTCTCAGATAAGTGAGGATATCTGCTCCGCATCTCCCGCTCGGTCTCCCAGGTGGCCTCCTCCACCGGTTGTCCTCTCCACTGCACCTTTACTGAAGCTATATCCTTAGACCTCAACCTTCTGACCTGACGACCCAAAATAGACACTGACTCTACCTCATATGACATATCACCCTCAAGCTGAACTGTGCTGAAGTCTAAAACATGAGACGGGTCACCAACATACTTTCGGAGCATCGAAACATGGAATACCGAATGAACACTCGATAATATTGGTGGAAAAGCAAGTCTATAGGACACCTCCCCAACCTTCTGAAGCACCTCAAAAGGCCCAATGAACCGGGGAATCAACTTGCCCCTCTTCCCAAACTGCATAACACCCTTCATGGGTGACACCTTCAGCAGTACCTTCTCCTCAACCATGGAAGACACATCCCGGACCTTCCGGTCCGCATAGCTCTTCTTCCTAGACTGCGTTGTGCGGAGTCGCTCCTGAATCAACTTCACCTTATCCAACACATCCTATACCAAATCTGTGCCCAAAAGCCTTACCTCACCCGACTCAAACCAACTAACCGGAGATCTACACCTCCTACCATATAAATCCTCATACGGAGCCATCTGGATACTCGTCTGATAACTATTATTATAAGCAAACTCTGCGAGTGGCAGAAACTGGTCCCATGAACCCCAAAAATCAATGACACAGGCACACAACATGTCCTCCAACATCTGAATAGTGCGCTCTGACTGCCCGTCCGTTTGGGGATGAAATGTTGTGCTCAAATGGACCTGAGTGACCAACTCTCTCTGCACGACCCTCCAAAGCTGAGATGTGAACTGAGTACCTCTGTCAGAAATGATAGAAACTGGGACACCATGCAACCAGACAAACTCCCGGAGGTAAATCTCAGCTAACCGCTCCGAAGAATATGTAGTACTAACAGGAATGAAGTGCGCGGAATTGGTCAACCGATCCACAATAACCCATATAGAATTGATCCTCCTCGAAGTCCGTGGGATCCTAACTACAAAGTCCATGGTGATCCGCTCCCACTTCCACTTCAGAATATCCAACCTCTGATGCAACCCACCTGGTCTCTAGTGCTCATACTTGACCTGCTGACAGTTGATACACCGAGCTACAAACTCCACAATATCCTTCTTCATCTGCCTACACCAATAATGCTATCTCAAATCGTGATACATCTTCGCGGCACCCGGATGGATGGAATACCGTGAGCTGTGGGCCTCTGCTAGAATCAACTCCCGAAGCCCATCCACATTGGGCACACAAATCCGACCTTGCATCCTCATAACCCCATCATCGCCAATCATTACATCCCTGGCATCTCCTCGCCGGACCCTGTCCTGAATAACGAGCAAGTGTGGGTCATCATACTGGCGCTCTCTGATCCGGCCATAAAGAGAAGACTTGGATGCTACACTAGCCAACACCCGGTGAGGCTCAGATAAGTCCAATCTCACAAACTGACCCGCTAAGGCATGAACATCAAGTTCTAATGGTCTCTCTACTGCTGGGAGATATGCTAGATTCCCCAAACTCTCTGCTCTACGATTCAAGGCATCGACCACTATATTAGCCTTCCCCGGATTTTACAGAATAGTGATGTCATAGTCCTTGAGAAGCTCCAACCATCTCCTCTAACGTAAATCCAGATCCTTCTGCTTAAACAGATGCTGCAGACTACGGTGATCAGTAAAAACCTCACAATGTACCCCATACAAATAATGACGCCAAATCTTCAACGCGTGAACAATGGCTTCTAGCTCGAGATCATGTACAGGATAATTCTTCTCGTGAGTCTTCAACTGGCGTGAGGCGTAGGCAATCACCCTACCCTCCTGCATCAAAACACAACCAATGCCTATCCTCGAGGCATCACAATATACCGTATAAGAACCTGAAGCTGATGGCAATACTAACATTGGAACTGAGGTCAATGCAGTCTTGAGCTTCTGAAAGATCTCCTCACACTCTTCCGACCACCTGAATGGAGCACCCTTTTGGGTCAATTTGGTCAAGGGCGAAGCAATAGAATAAAATCCCTCCACAAAGCGACGGTAATACCCCGCCAAACCAAGGAAGCTCCTAATCTCTAAAGATGAGGACGGTTTGGGCCAACTCTGTACCGCCTCTATCTTCTTCGGATCAACCTGAATACCCTCACTGGACACCACGTGCCCCAAGAAAGCCACTGAGCCAAGCCAAAACTCACACTTGGAGAACTTTGTATAAAGCTTCTCCTCCCTCAATCTCTGCAAAACCACTCTCAAATGCTGAGCGTGCTCCTTCTCGCTCCGAGAATATACCAGGGTGTCATCAATGAACATAATAACAAAAGAATCCAGGTACGGCTGAAACACGTTGTTCATCAAATGCATGAACGCTGCTGGGGCATTGGTCAGTCCAAAAGACATCACCATAAACTCATAATGACCATAACGAGTCCTCAAAGTTATCTTGGGAATATCAGAATCCTGAATCTTCAGCTGATGGTACCCGGATCTCAAATCAATCTTAAAAAACACCTTAGCTCCTTGAAGCTGGTCAAACAAATCATCAATACGAGGCAAAGGATACTTATTCTTGACTGTAACCTTGTTCAACTTCCTGTAGTCAATACACATTCTCATGGAACCATCTTTCTTCTTTACAAACAACACCGGTGCACCCCAATGTGACAAACTAGGCCGAATGAACCCCTTTTCTAGGAGTTCCTGAAGCTTCTCTTTCAATTCCTTCAACTCCACTAGTACCATACGATATGGAGGGATATAAATAGGCTGAGTGCCCGGCACCAAGTCAATACCAAAATCAATATCCCTGTCAGGTGGCATGCCTGGCAGGTCAGCAGGAAACACGTCTGAAAAATCAAGGACCACCGGAACAGAATCAATAGTGGGAGTATCAACACTAACATCCCTCACAAAGGCCAAATACGATAAACACCCCTTTTCTACCATACGCTGGCCTTCGGGTAAGAAATCACCCTACTAGGCACGTACTCAACAGAACCTCTACACTCGACCCTCAAAAATCTTGGCATTGCTAAGGTCACGGTCTTAGCGTGACAATCAAGAACTGCATGACACGGAGATAACCAGTCCATGCCCAATATCACATCAAAGTCAACCATGGTAAGAAGTAACAGATCCACTCGGGTCTCTAGACCCCCAATAGATATCACACAAGACTGGTACACACGGTCCACAATAATAGTGTCGCCCACCAGAGTCGACACATGAACAGATGTAACTAAGGACTCTCGGGGCATATCCAGAAAATGGGCAAAGTATGATGAAACATAAGAATACGTGGAACTAAGATCAAATAAGACCGAAGAATCTCAGTGACAGACTGAGACAATACCTGTAATCACTGCATCTGAGGCCATAACATCTGTTTTGGCTGGGAGTGCATAGAAACGAGCTTGACCTCCACCTGATCGACCTCTCCCTCTAGGGCGGCCTCTAGTTGACTGACCCCCGCCTCTAGCTGCCTGGGCGGGTGGTGTAGTAACTGGTGCTGGAGATGAAGGTTGGCTCCTCTATTGGAATGAGCCACTCGAAAGACGGGGCAATACCTCTTGATATGACCCAGATCACCACACTCGAAGAAAGCCCTCTCAGCAAATGATGGTGGGGACTGAAGGGAACCCCTAGAACCATAATAGCCACTAGAAGAGCCCATGTATTGAGGAACCCCGAACTGATGGTGGTCGAGATTAACTCTAGGCTGGAAGAGCACTGAATGATGAACAACCCGGATGAGAGTTGCGGGGACCATGTCCCGATGAAGCACCACTATAAGCTGGGCGGACTTGCTGAGGAGGCCTAAATGAACGGCCTCTACTGTGCTGAGACTGACCTCCTGAATGAACACCACCATAACTACCAGATCCTTGAGGACTCCATCTCTAATCGCTCCTGGCGGCGAACTGACTCAATATATCTAGCTATGTACTGTACCTCCTCAAAGGAAGCGCCAGATACCCTCTCCCTGGTCAGAAGAATCCGAAGTTGATAAGTGAGGCCATCAACGAACCTCCTAATCCTGTCCCTATCTGTGGGAACTAGCCAAATAGCATGACGGGCTAGCTCGGAGAGCCTCATCTCATATTGTGTCACGGTCATGTCCGTCTGACGCAATAGCTCGAACTCCCTACGCAACTCCTTCCTGCGGGACTACGGAACATACTTCTCCAAGAAGCTAATGGAGAAATGATGCAAGGTAAGGGGCGCTGCATCAACAGGTCTACGCCTCTAATAGGCCTCCCACCAAGAAAGTGCAGCTCCTGAGAACTGGAAGGTAGTAAATAGGACCCTATTGGCCTCCAATATCCCTGATGTGCAAAGAATCCTCTAACACTTGTACAAGAAGCCCTGTACATCCTCGCCCTCAATACCGTTGAATATCGGAGGCTGAAGTCTACTAAAACTCTCCAACTTGCGTTGCTCGTCATCTGCCAAAGCTGGGACCACATAATCTTAGGTTGGAGCTGCCCCCGGTGTCTGAAGCCCCTAAGTAACCTGCTCAAGTGTCCGGGCAACTGGAGTGTGAGTGCCTCCCCCGTCCTGAGAAGTAGCAGCAATAGTAGACATAGCGACGGCCTGTGCAAGACTGGTGCACACTGTTAAAATCTGAGCAAGGGTCTCTTGAAGACCCATAATCACAATAGGCAAAGCCAGTGCCTGATCCTATCCCGCTGGAATCTCAACGGCAGGGACCTGATCCTGAGCAGTATGAGGGTCCATAGGTACTGCCCCGGCTGCTGCGCGGGCTGCACCCCTTCCTCTGCCACGACCTTGACCTCTCGCTGGTCCAGCTGATGTCTGATCACCTCGATCGGTAGCACGAGTCCTCACCATAATGAAAACAATAGAATTTTAGTTTTAAGAATCAACAAATTCGCACGACAGAACTCGAAAATGTGAGATTTTTCCTAAGGGTTTTGTAGCCTCTCGAAGATAAGTACATACATCTCCGTACCTATCCGTAAGACTCTACTAAAACTTCTCATGACTGGTGAGACCAATTTAACCTAGGGCTCTGATACCAACTTGTCACGACCCCAACAAAAATACTTAGTCGTGATGGCGCCTGTCGTGGAACCGGCAAGCCACACCTTTCATTTAGTCCAAATTTGTTTTTCAGGAAATTATAAATTTAGAAGCAAGACACTGCCAATAATCCATTTGAAAGTTTAAAACAACATTTAAAGCACAATTCCAAAACAACCCCAGATCTAGTGTCACTCAGTCACGAGCTACTAATACATAAAAGTGCCAAAATAGAGAAATAGACAACATAGTCTGTAAGAATGAAAGTGCAACGGATAGATAAAGAAGGAGCAATCGAGGCTGCTACCTCGAAGACTCCTGGGAACTCTGTCGATCAATCAACCGCTGCTACCGGGCCTCGAAGAACCTGGATCTGCATACAAGGTGCAGGGGGTACGTGAGTACACCAACTCAGAAGTAACGAACCCAAACTGTGGGCTGAGAGGTAGTGATGGACTAAACCTCAGAATTTACAATAGACAACATACAGAAATTAGACATGCTAACAGTTTATCAGAAATGAGCAAATATGCCAAGTATGCCAGTATACTCTACATGTCATCATAACAATGTATGAAACCAGTGTTGAAAATGCACATAGTGCTCACAACCATCACACAATAGTCCAATCATAACCATATATGGATCTAAGGCTCAGGGAAGGTCCATCCCGGAATGTACAGAAGCATCGGTGACCGTAGTCACTCGGTACTGAGGAGCAGGCCAATCCAGCCCCACGGAGAAGATCCATCTCCGGAGATACAACACTTGGACACGATCAATGTCCAGGGACGATCCATCCCTTACATATCCTCAACTTCTAACAAGGTCCATGTCCAGGGAAGATCCATCCCTCAATATCAATGCACTCATTGGGGGTGTAAAGACTCCGGAGGGGCCGTATTGGCCCAAGCGCTATATCAAGCTAATGAAGGCATGATTAAAGTATCGCTGCAGTGTGCAGTCCGATCTTATAACTGTCTCAACAACAGGCTCTCGGCCTCAATCAGTCGTTACTCTCCAGTCTCACTCATATGGCTCACGGATGTATAAATCAGCCCAAAACAATGATATATATGCATAAAATTAACAATTTCTGAGACTAAGGCATGAAATGATATGCTATAACAGGACTGAGTATATGAATCAAATAATCACAAAAATGAGACAGTAATATACGACCACTCAGTTCTCAACATTTTTGGCGTGAAGCCTTAGCATTTATACTTAACATGATTTATAACATATTCATATTTACCACATAATAGAAGTGCGGATATAAATCTGTAATAGCTACTAGACGGTGCCATGGGATGAGCTAGGCTGCAATTTACTCGGTGCACGCCCGCACCCCGTCACTTGGCATGCGCGTCACCTCAATTATAGTCAAATACCATATAGTTCAGGTTTTGAACCCTCAGAAATAAGTTTGGAAACGTTACTTACCTCAAAATCGGCTAAAATCCTAGCCCACACTGCCTTTGCCTCTAGACTCGGCCTCCGAGTGCTCCAAATCTGCCAAAAATCATATTCATATCATTATTATATGCCAAGGGACGAAGCCCATTCGAAAATTTTCAAAATTACCCAAAAATCCTGAAATTGGCCAAACCCTACCCCCAGGTCCACGTCTCCAAATCCGATAAAATTTACACCACAAGAATTCTCATCCTCCCACGAGTCTATACATACCAAGAACATCAAAAGTGGACTTCAAATGACCCCTAAAATCCAAAATTTAAAGTCTCTAATTACAAGCCCTAATTATCCAATTTTTTGTACTAATTTCCCACAAATTTCACCGCTAATCGGTCCATAAATCACACATAAACGAATTTTAAGTCCAAAAGCCTTAGCTCCACGAAGAACTCTCGATTTCCCTCTTCAAAAACCCTTCAAAAGCTTCAAACTCGTGCAACAATGGAGGAAAAATGACCAAAATCTGCTAAGGGTCCTATTTATATGTTCTGCCCAAGGATTTCCACACATGCGGCCCTTTTCTCGCACCTGCAGACCCGCACCTGCAGTCCCAGGTGCGCACTTGCGCGTTTTACTTAAGGGACCAAAACTCGCACCTGCGGCTAACTATCTGCACCTGCGGATCTCTTCTAGACTACCAAGAATACGCACATGCGCCCCTTGTCCGCACATGCGGCCATCGCACCTGCGGTTTCCCTTCCGTAGTTGCGGCCACACCAGAAGGACAACAATTTCTGTTGCATTTCTCAAACTTCAAATTCCCTGAAGACTATTCGAAATCAACCCAAGCCCCTCGGGGCCTCAACCAAAAGTACCAACAAGTCATAAATGATCACTCGGACTTAGTCGAACCCTCGGAACACCCAAAATTACATTGAAACACTAATTGAATTCATGATTCAAGCCTAAGAATCCTAAAACTTCCGAAAATCATCTACGGTGCCGAAACTGACCAAAACGCGTCTGATTAGCCTGAATATTTGCACACACATCCAAAATGACTCTACGAACCTGTTCCAACTTCCGGAATTCCATTCTGACCTCGATAGCCTATTTTTCACTACCGACCTGAAATCGCCAAAAACTCAGTTTTGCCAATTCAAGCCTAAATCTACTTCGGACCTCAAATTCACATTCCAAACACACTCCTAAGTCCCAAATCACCTAACGAAGCTATCCTAGCTATAAAATCCACATTTCTAGGTCGTTTACCAATAATTCAACTCCCAGTTGACTTTTCCCACTATTAAGCCAATTCGAGAGACTAAGTTTCTAAATTCTCACCACGACCACTCTGAACCCGAACTGACCGACCCAACACATCATAATTAGGTTAATTAAGATATGACAAAGATGAAATAGGGGAAACATGGCTAATCTCATGAAACGACTGGCCGGGTCGTTACACGACCTCCAACAAATTTAAAAGCTAACTCTTTGCCACAAGTTTTACACTTAGCCGTATTTTTTTTCTCTCAGTTGAATAAAAAATGACCAAACAAGAGTTGTTTCGCTCAGTTTAGAAGATTGTCTAGAAAAAGTTGGGGTAGTAACACGAGGGTCAGACGAGGCATCATTTGGATTATTATCAGTTGGGTTAACTTTAGCAACAGGACTAGTGGGTGTATCGTCATCCGATTGCGTTTCATCAAAATCTATATTTTCATCATCATTATCCTCATCATTTTCATCAATAGTTGGATTACCGTAAAGAACATTCATATATTCATGGTTTAATTGTTCACCTGGTGCAATATCATGGTAAAATTTACTTTCGGTAAATTGTAATAAAGTATTATCGCTATCAAGAATAGCAGGTGTAGGACAGGTAACAGGTTTGGGTCGGGGAGCCGGGGGAAGTGGAGGAGGAAATACTTGTCCACTAGATTCACCAATCTTGAATTTTCCCTTACTTTTACTAAACATTTTTTTAAAGAATAGGCCATCTTAATTATAATTATACGAAGTAAAACAAACAAAACTATAATATTAAAACTTAAGAGTTGGAACGAGTTTACCGAATTGACGAACAACTTGTTGAAAATTAATTATCGTTGAAGACTTGAATACTTCAATTCACAAACTTCACAATTTTTCACAAATTGCAACAATAAAGTAAGCAATTATAGAAGAAAATTAGAGAGAGATTGATGATTTTGTGAGAAAAATGAAAGAATGAGGGGGTATTTATAGTTGAAAATAGGGAAAAAGTATAATTATAAAAAATTTGGGGTTAAAACAAAGTTGGGGGGCCATTTGGCTATTTTTTAAACTTTCCAAACGACTAGTTTTTGAAATTATAGCCGTTGGCTATTTTTNCTAGAAACGACCATTTTTTAAATGAACCAACGGCTAGAAACGACCATTTTGGTAGAAATTTTTTTCTAAAAAAAATAGTCGTTGGGCTCGTTAGGCCCACTTAGGACCGGTCGAACCGGCCCACTTACCAGCCGGTCCCGGGTCCAAACGGTCTTGATCTCGCAGACCTTAATCAAGGGACCAGCCCACCTGGAAGACCACCCCCACCTGGTCCCTGTCCTAAACGGTTAGGCCTGTTTAGGCCCACTACCCATTTGGGCTCACGGGCTTGGGTCGGACCCGGGACTAAACAGCCCACATTCCACCCTTAGTTGCCAAAGAAACAGGATTACAGGCTCAAAGGGAATACCTACGATACATAACAATTAGGCTGGTAAAATATATATATATGGCTCAATAAAGAAACACCTATATCACTTCCAAGACTGAACAAAACTACAATTTCGCTTTAAAGACACACGGGGCAAGTTCTAGGCATGAAATGCAATGCACAGAATAACACCCAAACCTCACACACACATGGAACATAACTTACTTGGGATTGGATTCATCAAGACACTCTAGTCAAAGCAGTTAAGTGAATTTATAATCATACAATTTAAGGTACTTATACAAGAGTAAAAAACTGAGCCTAAGCGTCATAACCAAAGTACTCACTATTCTCAAGTCATAATAAAGTTAAGAGATATTTCTTCAATTCAAAACACAGCACAATGGCTCCTATTTCAAAAAAAAAAACTAACTACACCCGGTTCAAACAAAACCCTTGGAAAAGAACCGCGGCATAAAGAAAAACCAAGGGGGGTTGCTACACTACCTATAAAGAAAATCTTTTTGTCCTTTTTCTTTAGACTTAAATTTTCCAAGAAAATGTCTAATAGATCCATCGTCGGGGAAAGTCCAAAAAAATAAAATAATAAAAAATATTATTCAATTAAACTAACACAACTAAAGTAGCATAGAAAGTCACCCAGACAATCTCCTCACCCCACACTTAAAATTGTGCATTGTCCCCAATGCATGTCATAACTATAAGAGAGTAAAAGAAACTCTCGGGTAGTCCAAAGGCCGAAGCACTAGTAGCTCATGGGGTACTCAGACTTCTTCCACACTTGGTCTTTCGTGCGGGTACCTCACACTTAGTTCCAACCATCTGGTTTGTTGTTGCATCCTTCCAATAACATTTCTTTCCATACTCCTAGAAAATCAAAAATCGACACTACAAGAATAATACAATAATAATAAATAAAATATAAAATATAAAAAAATAAAGTTGGGTTGCCTCCCAACAAGTGCTTGATTTAACGTCGCGGCACGACATGAACTACTTTTTGCCTCCACCTCGAACTTATAAATTGAACTCCAAGTTTTGATTCAAGCTTATGATTATGCTCCTAGGGTGGTGGAACGAATCTAACTGGCCCAAGAAAACAATGTAGTATTCTGCACTTCTTGGCCTTTAGATGAGGTGTGTAATTCCGAATTTCTGGCAAGAAGAATTCCAGAATGACTCTATTTCTATATCATCATCTAAACACAATGTGGAAAAGTGCTTGGAGTGTGGACCAATGAACTCAACTACATGAACATTGGGGCTGCCTACTTCCTCAACACCCATGACACTAGAGTCAGCTAAATATGTATCATCAATGTCCTTGGTTGACTCTAGTATCTCTTTTACAACATCGACATCCTCAAAATCTAGTTCGATTGATTGTTGGAGTTCTACTCTGACCTCCTCTGTTAGCACCTCAATTTCTGCATCTAATACATGCTCCTTTTGGCTAGTATCCACAAATTGCTTTGCTGAGCATTAAAAGCTTCAACCACTTGACTCACTTGAGCCTCCAAGTTGCGAATAATTGCCTCTTGCCTTTCTATCTGCAGTTGTTTCTCATTATTTTGTTCCAGAAGGCACTTTAACATTTCTTTGATCTCCTTCAGGCCAGCTTCCCTAGGTTCTTTGTTCCTATTTACTTCACCAGAAAAAGTAGAACCATCATAGCAAGAGATTAGGGGAGGATAAGAAATATACGCACAACCATGAAAGTGACCATCTTGACCACCACATATATCACACGCATTCCACACATAAGATTGAGTTGGTGCACATAACTCGCCCTCATGAATATTTTGATAATTTTGCAATGGGTGGTTTCCTCCACAATATGCATAAGGAGGGTCAAAAGTATAATTACCAACATCAAAACTCTCATAATTCAAAGATGCCATGTCTCTCAAGTCAAAATAAAAATTAAAAAAGTTAATCAAATACAAGAAAAAAAAAGTTCACACTTGCAACCTAGAAATATGTACACCTATAGCTACACCGTTAGTTCCCCGGCAACGACGCCAAAATTTGATCACGCCCAACTCGAGTCCTAAAAAGGATAAGTGGTCGCTGCAAATATAATCCAGTCTAAGAGTTCGGAGTCAAATCCCACAGAGAACTAAGGTTTCGCCATAATTGTTCAATATCGCAAAGAAGATAAGGTCGAATAAGTTTCTAAGTTATAAATATTAAGATTATTATATCTAACTAACTAACTAAGAAACTAAAGCAGTAAATTAACAACTAAAGATACCAAGGGTTGGAGATTAAATTTAGGATGTCTAGAGTTATGATTTTCCCAAATGTTGGAATCTTTCCCGCTATGTTCCCTACAATTTTGCCTATGTATTCTCTACTGATCGTGAGCACTTTAGGTGTCATACTTCTCTCTCGAGAAACTATAATAATTTACTAGACATATAATCTCGAACTACGTTAGTTGGCTTTATCTAACCGCTCATTATGACCACGTCAAAGCTTTGTTATTTCTAAACCTATCTTAAAACCCACTGTATTGATTTCTCACATGCGTTAGGAGTGACGTTGTTCAACACCACCTAAATATGTATCCTTTCTCAAGAAATAAATAATAAAACAATCAACTGAAATAAGCACGTAGTTGAACAAATAGACAAATTCAAAGGTTAAATTATATTAAAACATAACAAGAATTCATCCTTCAAAAGGTTCCATCAAAACCCTATATAACAAATTAGCTATTCATAATGGTATGCATAACTACAATACTAGAATTCATAACCAATAATGGAAATAGGAAGAAGAAAGTGAAAAACGCGTAGAAGAATTATCCGCCTTGCTCCTAGTGTGTTCTTGCCTCCTTAGGTCGAATATGTGTCAAAAATATGTTAAAAGTCCTCAAAATACCGCTTTCCCATGTACATATACGAAGTAGGGTCATGCCCAAATAATTATACCTTCTCCTACGCAAAAAAGAACTTTTTCCCGGACAGGACGTGTGCGGACGCGCATTAGCCGCGCACTTTTCACACTTTATGCCCCATTTGCACGGTCAGTGTGCAGACACGCAATTTTCACTCTGTTATGTTTAGAATTTGGAAAGACGTGCAACATGAAAGTTTTATTGATTTTAATTATCTTTCCAACCATATATTGTGGAGTCCAAATTTATTTATGAGCGAAAAGTTATGTGCATTTTACTAGACAGTGCGCAATTTGCCTACTTGATTCTTTGTTCGTTCTTAACTATCATCCGTTGATCCCCGAACATGATCCCGGCTTAATTATTTGGGCCTTTACTCAGAATTCAAAGGTCCAAATCACTTGAATTCATTCCATAACATCTACATAGCTCGAAATCACTCCTACAATTCATAAAACACACAATTAGTGCAAAACACTAGCGATTAAAGCTCAAACTCAATTAAAGTGCAGTAAATTAGAGTGTAATAAGCGACTAAAATATGTAATTAGATCCTATCATCACCAAGAATGAGAAGAACCCTAATTTTCCTTTCCAAAATCTGTCCCAAAAACTTTTTATCCAAAATTCTCAGAAAACTCCCCCCTCTAAAAAATCCTGAAAACCACCCTTATATCCCATTAATCAACAAACGTCCAAGAAGAGGGGAACACATGAGAGAGATGAGGTAATATTCGGATAGTACGAAATCCGTTACTTGTCAGGCCACGTGGATGGAGATGAGAGGAAAGACAATGTGATTGGTTAGGGGTAATTTTACGGTGGGTTTGGGTGGTGGTGCGACAATGAGGTGAGTGGATGAGGAGTTGCATATGGGTGTTCTTGGTGAATTAGGTTTAGGGTTTGGGGAAGAATAAGTTAAATATAGTGTGTGGTGATTAATCTTGGTCTTAGGATTAAATGGGAATAAGGGATGGGGTTTGATCGGTGCCAAACCTACACCACTATAGAGTAGCGAGGATGGTCGATGCAGTTTTACCCAACAAGGTCGGGATCGATTTTCACAGGGAGTTAATTGATTTGGAGTTAGGTATCTAACTAATCTAGATACGTGTGTTGTTCCTAATTGAACTTCCAAACATTGTTGTGATTGATTCTATCCTAATTTTAGACTATTGTATGCTAAGAGTAAACTAAGTACAATATTTTTTTGTGAAAGTTTTCAAGTGTTAAAAGGCACTAGGGTAGTGACTTCCGCCTAGGTGAATATCTAACAGGTATCGAGAATATAGAGAAAGATTTTTTTGATTGGGGTCGTAATATAACCATCACACAAAAGTGCTCACTCTATTCACAATTGGGTGTTTCATGCAAAATAAGTGAAATTGGCTCAAGCTGGGTATTACTATCTCTAGGTTTTACCCTTTAATTGGGGCTATCAGTCTCTTGAGTTCACACCAATTCCTTGTTAGCCTAATTTTCCTAGACTTAGTCCCTCTTTCTCAAGAAGAGCCTAAGTCATAAAGGCACGAATCAGTGTTTGCAACCACTAATTCTACAATTCAAGCATGAATTAGGCTAAATATCATTAACCCATAAATAATTAAGCCCTAAAATTCAAGACTCATTAAACACCCACACTAGGGTTGGGTCACAACCCTAGCTATGGGGTCTAGCTACTCATAATAACAATATAAATAAAAGATAAAGATGAAATATAAGCCATAATATTAAAGTAGAAGATTAAAATCTAAATTTAGAAGGTAATTCTACTACAAAATTGTCCAAAAGGGAAAAACCAGTCGTTCACGTGCTCTGCCAAACAAAACTTAACCTAAAATTGACAAAAGGGTTTATCTATACTAAGCTGAAATTTTGGGACAAAAATACCCTTATGGAGGTTTCACGGCCACGTAATTCTGACCGCGGCCGCATTCTTGCTTTCGCGGTCGCGTAATATTGAGTGCGGTTCGCGTTCTACATATTTGGGTCTGGGTAGAGCTTCGTTTCGCGGACCGTGTAATGTTCGCCGCATCCGCATGAAATTCCTTCGTGGCCGCGTAATTTTGACGCGGACCGCCTTCTTCATTTATTCCCAACTTGAGAAGTCTCTAAACCATGACAAACGTTGTCCACAAAATTCCATCCACGGGTCGAGCCAGTAACTTCGCGGACGGTTCTTTCTGCCGCCCTTACCGCTCATGTATGTGCCCAAAAACACTTCTTTGAATCTCTATTTCGTGGTCCGCAAATTATGGACGCCTCTACGTTTATCCTTTCGTGGCCGCACTTTTATGTCGCAGTCCGGGCTCTTATCCCAGGCTTGGATTTGTTCAAGTTTGACTCTTTTATGAGTTGATTATGGCTTCTTTAGTTCATTTTGGACAAACCCTGCAAGCAAGCACATTAATTTAGTTTTCAGGAATACCTTCACGCATTTTTGACCCAAAATCTAAGTAAAAGAGAGTAAATAGTAGACTAAAATCCCTACTTATCAAATCCCCCAAACTTAAGCTTTTGTTTGTCCTCAAGCAAACAAGGTAACTCCCACCTCCACAGGAAAAAGAAAGGAAAATTCCAATTGTCCTAAGGTGACTTCATCAAGCATCAATTGGGACTAACAATTACCCTCAACACAAATGCATGATCAACAACATCATGCTATGACCTTTTGAGTTCCATAGTTCTAATGTGACATAAGAGCATCAATAGTTGACTCAATTCATCAAGGAAGCTCGCTCTCTCACGTAGGTCATTGTGGATCCCAGACTCCTCCCCCTCTACTCTCTTTTAGCAAATCTCACTTTTTAGAATGTAACACTCAAATCAAGGATTGCGATAAAGTGCGTTCATCACTCTCAAAAGAACGCCACAAGTCCGGCTCTAAGTACCATAAGCTTTCCCTTTATGTAAATCACCACTAATGTAAGGTCACTCAGCTTGAAATCATATAGGGCTTTAGCGGGATGTAATGAAGGCTTTTGGATCAAATTAGGACATAACGAAATGGATTCATCTTTCCTTAAGCACTCCATTTACTCATTTCGGCTCATACCTTTTTGACTCTTTGAATCTTATTCTTCTTCCTTAGAGAAACTAGAGAGACACGTTGTCACTCTTTCTTACTCATGACGATCATTTTTCTCTTTTTCTCATCATTCCATGACTTTCATCATTGTTTTCTTTGAATCCCTTCAACCTTTACTTTCTTTTTGACATGTTTCTTTTTGGCTTTTCATCCTTTTCTTTTCCTTTCCTTTTCATAAATTCTTTTTCTTCTTCTAACCTTTTATCACTTCCATATTCTTCATCTCTCCCCCAAACTTATGCTTTTGCCAATTCATTCATCATGAATGCTAAGGAAAGATTGGGTGCGAAGAGAGGGTCATTATAAAATGGATAAACGCTTGTAATGTGGCTATTGAATGAAAAAGTCTTAGGCTCAAAAGGGTTGACTAGGGATATCATATTGGTAGGCTACGGAGGCTTTTAAAGATCAGATGGGACCAAGGAGAGCCTACAATCACTTCTCAAGTCGAGCTACACTTAGGATTTCGCCTAGACAAACATTCGGGGCAAGTTCTAGACTTATTGGCACGAGACTTGGACTTGAAATTCAATACCTCACCTCTCAAGCTATTGGATTGTTAAAGAGAATAGAGTCTAGGGCCCACAACAACCCTAGCTAAGATTGAAGATCACAAATGGCTCAAAGAAATAACTTGATGATAGTTTTAGTCAACTCAAAAGTCTGAAGGTCACAACTAAAGCTATTCTTTGTCAATCAACTTGTCTCTAACCATGAGGTCGAAGGTAAATGTGTTAGTACCAAGTGAAGCCTAATTGAGACACTTTTATTCATTACTACTATATATTAAAGCAAAAAAGAAAAACAGACTCAATCCCTTAAGAAGGTTGTCATGCCATCCATCGTTGGGAAGAACCACCCAATTCACACAACATCCACCTTTGAAAAGAAACGTGGCATTAAGAAAACCAAAGGCTTATTGATCACGAAAAATGTAAAAAGAAGCTAAAACTCATAAAGAAACTACTAAAGGAAATAAGAAGCTAAGATATTAAGGACAATTACAAAAGAAGTTATGAAGCAAACTACGAGAGGTAAAATGAATATGTACAATAATGGAGTGAAACGAATATAGAAAATGGAAATGAATATATACATGGAATGGTAAAGTTATATACATACCGAAAGTGAAAAATAACAAAAGTGAAAAATAACGATAAGTAAAAATAAAGAAAAGAAAAAAAATAGTATCATAGTTATTACATGCCATCAAATCAAAATAAGAACCCCCCCCCCCCCATCCTCGCCTCCCC
>ML287812.1:163180-197852 GCA_005239495.1 Nicotiana undulata
AAAAAAAAACCCCCCCCCCCCCCCCCCCCAAATAAAAGATAGCATTGTCCTCAATGGTAGTAGCAAAAAATAAAATCAGGGAAGGGTTAGAGAGTAAAGAAAACTCCCTATGTGGTCTCTGTATGCATGGGGTCAAGCACACTAGTGGGGTCTCGGTCTGCATAGGCTCATCAGCTCCATCCGGGTCCTCCAACTGTATCTCCAAATCCTTTGACTAGGGCACCACAAATCCTCTCGCTGGCTCTCTGTCAGCCTCCTGCTCTGATGCATGTGCTCCCTGCGCTGCTGGAGCAGTCTCCTCCATAAGTAAGTCAAGTGGGATGTCTCTGGTAGAAGTGAACTTCTCTACCTCTTTCTTCAGCTGCTCCACTGACTCCTTGGAGTCCTGTGTCTTCCTCATCTTCTTGACTTGTTTGCCCAGATCCTTTATCACCTTCCCATGAGAATCTAAAGTATCAAGGATCTTCTTTTGATTATCTAGGAGCTTCTTCTGGTTTTGCAGAAGCTCCTTCAGTGAATCCTCCATTGATAGAGGTACCTGAAGCTGTGTTGGGGATGCCTATGTTGCGACTGCACAGGATAAGACAAACATCTTTGATATAGCTGCCTACATCCAGTTGTTGATGCTAGATAAAGTTTGATTAACCCGTAGTGCAGTATGAGGGTAAGTGGAGGAAGATGGCACAGATAATGGGGCGGTGATAGATGGCCCGGAAGAGGAGGTGACATAGCAGTCGAATACCTAGCAGCTGTGGAAGGCTCTGACCTGGTAGCCTCTACTCTTGGCTCTTCAGACTGGCCAGTGGGAATAGTGGCTTTTCCTTTGGATTTCGGGTTGTTTGCTCCTTGTAGGCCGTACCAGAAGAAGGGCCACTTCGGATTCACCTTCATGTCAAAGTGCCTCCCCTCTACCTCTTGGTCCTCTAGATACGTAGTGATGAAGTTGGGGTAGGGGTATGACCTTTCTTCCTTCCCGATTGCTTTGGTGATGTTTAGGGCCATGAGGTTCCCCACATTTATTGGGTACCCCGCCATGATAGAAGCTATGAGGATTTCCCGGGAGACTGGGATGTCATTGTCATGCTGGGACTGATCGAGCCGGCAACATACAAAGGTGCACCACCCTTTTGCTTCAAAGCTAAGAGTGTTTCTGGCAATTAGGACTCCATTTGTAAGCCAAGTCGGTATTGTCCCTGGGATGGCTATCACTTCTGCAAGCCATGGATGGGTTGCTTCATCCAATGCCACCTTTTCTAAGTATTGAGCTGCATCCACATCTTCAAAGCTGGCACATGTGTTCAATGTGATTCCATAAAAATGGGCGCGGCCGCGAAGAGGTTGGGTTCAGAATACCAACTCTCTCATCATGGTTTTCCGCGGGCCGCGAAATAGTGGACGCGAACGCGAAAGACCAAATGCGGACCGCGTAAAAGTAAATGCGCCTGCGGAAGCAGTTACAAACTCTCTTAAACTCAAGAGCGCGGACCGCAAAATTTGGGACGCGGACCATGGAAAAGTCACCGCGTCCGCGAACATGTATCCATACTCAACTCTCACAAATTCACGAATGTGAACCGCGTAAAATGGACCGCGGAGTTCAAACAAAACGGGCACTGATGTACATTTTAAACCTAGGGTTTTCACTAAGTGCAATTAACATGCATAGTTAATAACCATATCCCTCATTAGGCATGTAAAAATTACCCACATGAATTTAAGCATCAATTTAAGATTATGGCAAGTATCAAATCCTACTAAAAAGAAAAATTAAAACTAAGAGAAAAGAAGAGCAAAATATAAAAGGGAAAAGGGTCAAAAATATCTCTCTACTATTGTTTATTGTTTACTTGTGCCACCCGTTATACTTTTCCTCCATTCTTATCCCTACCGTTAATGAAGTTTTAAAAATTACCCCTAACCCTAACATTTTGACACTGTGGCAGCTGACCCCTCTAATATTTTATCCATATCAGCAGCCAAGTCAGCAGATCCCACCAAATAAAATGTCATGTCAGCATTGGAAGTAATTTAATCCTCAAATAAACTATGTTCCTTTATCAAAATTAGAAAAAAATAAAAAAACAAAATAAAAAGGAAAAGATATCCTACCCTACCTGCCTCTAACCTCTCCTCACCATAAATCCTACCTGCTTCCATTACTCTCCTAAATCAGTAAAAATGGATCTCAAACAACCAAGAAAACAAAACCCCACTTCAAGCAAGGATTCTTTTCAAGATTTTCGCCGGAAAAGGGGAGCTACAAAGAACACTAATATGGCTAGCAAAACAGGAAAAGTTGCCGGAAAATCCAACCAAAGCACGGGTCACCAGAATAACAGTGTTCGGCCAAAGTACAATGCAACACAGAAACAATATGCTGCAAAAGAAATAAGAAAAAATGGAATAACAGTGGCAAGGATAAAGCACAAAATTCGGCGGCAGAAAAAATAGTTGCAACAAAATATCCAGAACAAGAATCGCTGGCGTTCGTCTTAGAGAGGACACTTCTGCGGCAAAGCACCGGAGTAACGTCTGTAGCGGCGGTCAAAAGCAGTAGTCACCATAGGTCTCCCTTTTTAGTCAGATTTGGGCAAATCTGAAGGTTTCAAGATAACATATTTAAATGGTGGTCGTCGGTGTTTTCCTTTTTCCAACGGATCCGACCAGGTTTGATGTCAAACCAGAGGCAGACGAGAGGGGACGAGGGAGGAGAGAGAAGTGACTGCCAGTCATCCGGTGACCAACTTCGGCGGCGGCAGTGGATGATTTTCTTGGACGAAGTTCCCGTTGAAACTTATGATTATTCTAAGGATTTTGACGAATGTAATTCTTATGGTTTTCTAACTTTAATTTATGATGAAGGAAGAAGCTATGACAACAATAGAGAACTGGGTTCTTCGCTTGTCTCTATCTTTGTGTTTTTTATTTAAAATTTTTTTTTTTTCTCTGACTTGGGAAAAAATTCAGTTATGAAATAGGTATGTGGGGTTTTAATTTGGTGGGGTCGATGACATGGCAGCTGACGTGGATGAAATTGAGGGGGTCAGCTGCCACAATGTCAAAATATTAGGGTTAGGGGTAATTTTTAAAACTTGATTAACGGTAAGGGCTAAATTGGACGAAAAGTATAAGGGGAGGTACAAGTAAACAATAAACATTAGTATAGGGATATTTTTTACCCTTTGCCCACGATAAAATCAATGCAAGGATTTGAGCATACCAGTTATGAAATTTAGTGGAAGTTGTACTCTTAATTAGTGTGAAATGAGATTGAGAGCCAAAGGAGATGAAGGTGAACAATGTTATAGTGTGGTGAAAATTTGAGGATCAAAAAGCGTAAAAGTGTTAAGGACCTTCTATTTATACCAAACAGATGGGGACCCACCGCCTTACTTGAGCGCGGTCCGCGGAATTCTATCGCGCTCCGCGCTTTTTACCTTTATGAAGGGCTACTGCAAATTCTAGGGAGAGGTCTGCGGAAAACTGGGGGCGGTCGCAAAAATCAACACTCTCCACCAAATTATGAACGCGGACGCGAACTCAACTTCAGAGAGTTGGTATTTTTGATCTTATCAAGTACGCGTCCGCGAACAAAATGTTCCACTGCGAAATGCTAACACGGACTGCAAACTTTTTGGCGCGGTCCCCGAAATTCTCACACTTAGTCAGATTTTTCCCTGTCAAAGTCCTGCACTGCATAACCAATTCCTACAATAACTTCACAACCAGTTAGTCCAAAATGATGCCTAATCTAAGAAGAAAATCAAAAAGAAAGAAAAAAATACATGGGTTGCCTCCCAAGAAGCGTCTGATTTAATGTCGGGGCACGACGCATGTTACAATCATCATGTGAAATTGATCAAGGCCACCACATGGTTGTCATCAAACTTGCCAAGGTAGTTCTTCACTCGATGCCCATTAACTCTGAAGATTTCACCATTTTTGTTTTTCAAATCAAGAGAACCAAACGGAGTTACATGCACCACTTCAAAAGGGCCACTCCATTTTGACTTGAGCTTTCCTGGAAACAGTCGTAACTAAGAGTTGAATAGAAGATTCAAGTCACCCTCCTTGAACTCTTTTTTCCAGGAATATTTGTCATGTAAGTACTTCATCTTGTCCTTATACAAAGACGAGCTGGAATAGGCATGTAACCGGAACTCATCAAGTTCATTTAGTTGCTCTACCCAGAGATTGGCAACTACATCCCATTCAAGGTTTAACTTCTTTAGCGCCCACATGGCCTTATGCTCTAATTCAACCGGAAGATGACATGCTTTCTCAAATACCAACCGGTGCAGAGACATACCAATTGGAGTCTTGTACGCAATTCTATAAACCCACAAAGCATCATCAAGTTTCCTTGACCAATCAGTCTGGTCTGCATTGACAGTTTTTGATAATATGCTCTTTATCTCCCTGTTAGAGACCTCAAATTGTCCACTAGCCTAGGGGTGATAAGGGGTTGACACGTTATGATTGACACCATACTTGGAGAGTAAGGTATCGTGGCCTTGTTGCAAAAATGAGAACCCCCATCACTGATGATCGCCCTTGGAGTGCCAAACCTTGTGAAGATATTTTTCTTTAAGAATGCCACTACACTCCGTGCCTCATTGTTGGGCAAAGCCAAAACTTCAACCCACTTGGAAACATAATCAACATCAACTAGAATGTAAGTGTTACCACATAAACTACAAATGACCCCATGAAGTCGATGCCCCACACATAAAAAATATTAATCTCAAAAATAGTGGTGAAAGGCATTTAATCCTTCTTTGAAATTCAACCAGCTCATTGGCACTCATCACACATCTTAACAAGCTCACTAGTATCTTTATACATGGTAGGACAATAAATTCCACAGTTGAGAACCTTTAAAGCAGTTCTCGCCCCACCATGATGACCACCGTAGGGCGAGGAATGGCAAGCATCAAGAATACTCATTTGCTCCTCCTCCGGAACACATCTCCGGATCACACCATCATTGAAAATCTTGAAACGATATGGCTCGTCCCAATAATAATCCAAGATGTTCCGTTTAAGCTTCTTCCTTTGGTTAGAAGAGAGCTCACTCGAGACAATGCCGGTCACAAGAAAGTTAGCCATATCGGCGAACCAAGGCATACCATTCAAAGACACGGAGAGGAGTTGTTCATCGGGAAACGAATAATTAATTTTGAGGCCATCATGGGGCCTCCCCTCCTCTTCTAAGCGGGAAAAGTGGTCCTCCACTTGATTCTCACTCCTTTTTCGATCAATGATTTCAAGGTAAAAATCTTGAAGCAGAAGAACACATCTCATCAACCTAGCCTTAAAGTCCTTTTTGGTCATTAAGTAACGGAGTGCCGCATGATCGGTGTGAACAATCACTTTGGCACCCATGAGATATAGCCTGAACTTTTACATGGCAAAGACAATGGATAATAACTCTTTCTCGGTCACCGTATTATTGACTTGGGTGTCATTCATCATTTTGCTTGCATAATAGACAGGATGAAATATTTTTTTGATCATTTGCCCCAAAATCGCTCCTACCGCAACGTCACTAGCATCGCACATGAGCTCAAATGTTAAGCTCCAATTGGGTGAGGTAATGATGGGAGTGGTTTTCAATCTATACTGGAGAAGCTCAAAAGCTTTCATGCAATCTTCATTGAACACAAACTTTGCATCCTTTACCAACAACTTGTACAAGGTGTATTGGTAAAAAATATATAGCCTTACACGTATACAAATTTTGGATGACTCAGCCAGCCAGGTGGACCAATCAAAGTATCACACGCGGACGCGGGATAAAGAGGTACGGTCGATACAAGGAATTAGCCACAGAAAGATCACCAAAGAAGAAAAAGCACGGTCACGACAAATCCGGACGCAATAACAAGCCGATTCGAAGATCAGTAATCAATGTCCCGTACGTTATGCAACTCCTAAAATAACAATTACTATTCATCTTTGTAACGCCTCATAAATGCAATAATTAAGCATTCAGTAGGCTTCATGACAGAAATACAAACGTTGTACTAGGAGAACATCCCTATAAAAGGAATGTTAATGTAACAAACAGGATCATCTGATTTTTGGGAAATAAAGGCTTCTTTTATTCTTTCGCTCTCAATTATCGATATTTACTCTCTATTTGGTTGATTTGATTATCAGTAACCCGATTTTTCTTAAATTAAGCTTTAGTCAAAAGAATTCATTTTTTGGTTAAACAAATTGGTTCCGTTGCCGGGAATTCTTGTAATCATCGTTTTTCATTACCAATCGATATCCTTAAAATCATGTCAAATTTCAACAACAACAACGTCAGCAATAATGACGATAACAACCAGCAAAGGAGTGAAACTCCAGCTTCAACTCCTCCTCGAGGAACTTCACGAACTTCAAGAGAACCATCTCCCGAGAGAGCTGGCAATCGTAACAACAATGAACAGACAGTTGAATCAGATCAAATAAAGCAAATGATCGCAGAATACGTGGGACAAGCTTTGCGAGAATTTGCAAGAGGATTACCACAAGTACCTCTAACACCACCGTCACCGTCACTAAATAATGTAACTCTAGTGGAAGATTTACAAGTAGACTTAACAAATTCAACCAGGAATGAAACTCTCAATACATCTCCTGAAACACGACCAGGTACGACTAGTAATTCAGGATTACAAAATTTACTATTAACTATGCAGAAGCAGATAAAAGAACAGAACGAACGCATCGAGCAAATCCCTGGTGTTCCACCTATTATCAAAGGAATTGATGCTGATAGATACTCTCAACAACCTTGGAAGCCAAGTGCAGCCCCAGTACTTATACCTAAGAAGTTTAGAATGCCTTATGTCCCCAAATATGACGGCACGACTGCCCACGTGATCACGTGACTGCTTTCACTACTGGAGTAAAAGGCAACGATTTGACAAAAGAGGAAATAGAATCAGTCCTTGTCAAAAAATTTGGAGAAACACTTACGAAAGGAGCCTTACTTGGTATGCTCTTCTCCCTGAAAACTCTATAAATTCTTTTGTTGAACTTGCAGATTCATTTATAAAAGCACATTCTGGTGCACAAAAAGTTGAAAAACGAATGGAAGATATATTCAAAATAAAACAAGGAGACAAAGAATTGCTCCGTGAGTTTGTAGACAGGTTTCAAAGGGAAAGAATGCAACTACCAAGGGTGCCTGACAATTGGGCAGCTATGGCATTCACAAGCAACTTGAACGAGAAAAGTTCAGAAGCCACGAGACGACTTAAAGAAAGTCTAAGAGAATTCCCAGCCACAACATGGAATGACGTATACAACAGGTACAGTACTAAATTAAGAATTGAAGAAGATATAATCACACGATCAAAAGATGAAGAATATCACAAAACAAGGCAGCTAGAATCAGAGAAAAAGTCAGGTAAAAACAGGTATGATCCTTACTTAGGACCCTTGAGACGTGACCTACGTCCTAGGTTCGAAAATACAAAACTTTCAGGAAGAGATATGAACTCATCCTCATTAAGATCCATGAGAGATCGAGATGAACAATTTCGGAATATTACCCGAATTGGACACCATAACTTTAATATAAGCAGCACTGAGCTTGTCTCAATACTAAGAAGTATGGGAGACAAGGTTAAATGGCCTAAAGAAATGCGTTCCAACCCTAACAGGAGGAACCTCGATCAATGGTGTGAATTCCATAACGATCACGGCCATAGGACGGCAGACTGTAGATATTTACAAGGTGAAATAGAACATTTATTAAAGCAGGGTTATTTAACGGACTTGTTTAGTGATAAAGGTAAGCAGGCATATATGAAGAACAGGCAGGAACCACCAAAGCCACCTTCCCCAAAGCGAACTGTCAATGTAATACACGGAGGAGAAGAAGTAAACGGGATAATCTGCCAGTTAACTTCAAAAGTCACGAACACTCACGGAAAGCGGGTTCGAAAAGAAATGAGCGAAGAGCAAATATATTTTGACAACGCAGACTTTGGTGGATTAACACTTCCACACAATGACGCATTGGTAATATCCTTACTAATTCATGACACTAACGTTAAAAGGGTGTTGATTGATCCAGGCAGTTCAGTCAATATTATTTTGATGAAAGTTATAGAAGAAATGCTAGCCGAAAACACATTGATTCCAAAGATTCGAGCCATATCTTGATTTGAAAATTCAACAGTGATAACTAAAGGTGAGATTGAACTCAACACTTACGCTGAAGGGGTCATCAAAAATGCAAAATTCCAAGTCATTGATACAGAAATGGCTTACAACGTTATCCTGGGAAGACCATGGATTCATGATATGAATGCAGTTCCATCTACTTTACATCAAGTAATAAAATTCCCTTCCAAATGGGGAATAAGGCAGATCAGGGGCGACCAACAAACCTCAAGAAATATTAACTCGATATCTATTAACGGTAAAAGAGATGCGGAAAAAACAACGAATTGTCAAACAAAGACTTATCAACCAACAGAATGAGCCAGAACATACGGACATAGACTCCAGGCCAGATTTCATTCATGAATTAGAAGAAGAAGAATGTATCAAAACAACTGCTGAAGAACTCGAGGCTGTTCCCATCTCAGAACAAAAGCCCGAAAGAAAACTTTACATTGGCGTGAAATTGTTAGAAAGACTAACTCCAGAACAAAAAGGTACGTTTATCAATTATTTAAAAACTAATGAAGATTGTTTTGCGTGGTCCCATTCAGATATGATAGGTATCCCACCAGAAGTGATGACTCACAAGTTAAATGAAGATCCATCGTTCGTACCTATTAAACAAAAGAAACGAAAGCAAGGATCTTTCAAGAATCAAGTAATCAATGAAGAAATTCAAAAGCTTTTAAATATAGGGTCGATACAAGAGGTAAAGTACCCTGACTGGCTAGCTAACACCGTAGTGGTACCCAAAAAAAACGGCAAATGGCGGGTGTGTGTTGATTATACTTATTTAAATAAAGCATGTCCTAAAGATTCATTTCCCTTGCCACATATAGATCAAATGATCGATGCAACCGCGGGTCATGAGTTATTAAGCTTTTTAGATGCATATTCTGGTTATAATCAAATCAAAATGCACTCCTAAGATGAAGAAAAAACTTCTTTTATTACTAACAGGGGGACTTATTGCTATAATGTTATGCCCTTTGGATTGAAGAATGCAGGTGCCACTTATCAAAGATTAGTAACAAAAATGTTCCAAGAGCATTTGGGTAAAACAATGGAAGTTTACATCGATGATATGCTTGTAAAATCCATACAAGCAGTAGATCATCTACAACATCTATCTATCACTTTCGATATTTTACGCAGGTACAACATGAAACTCAACCCAGAAAAATGTGCCTTTGGAGTACAATCTGGTAAGTTTTTGGGATTCATCGTATCTAATAGAGGAATAGAGGTAAATCCAGCACGAATAAAGGCTATAGAAGAAATACCTGAAATCTTGAAAAATAAAAAAGAAGTCCAAAGATTGACAGGAAGAATAGCAGCTCTAGGGAGATTTATTTCTAAATCATCAGAAAAAAGCTTTAAATTCTTTACAGTTCTTAAAAAACAAAATCGGTTCGAATGGACTAAAGAATGTCAACAGGCTTTAAAAGACTTGAAGGCCTACTTGTCAAAACCACCATTGCTATCAAAACCAAAAGAAGGAGAGAGATTATACATCTACCTGGCTGTCTCAGAAATTGCCGTAAGTGCAGTACTAGTAAGAGAAGAAAAAGGTAAACAATCTCCCATTTATTATGTAAGCAAAACTTTATTAGATGCAGAGACTAGATATCCACATCTAGAAAAATTAGCTTTAGCATTAATAATGGCATCAAGAAAATTGCGTCCTTATTTTCAATGTCATCAAATTACTGTCGTAACTTCATATCCTTTAAGGAATATTTTACATAAACAAGAATTGTCAGGAAGATTAGCCAAATGGGCCATAGAATTAAGTGAGCATGATATAACATATCAACCAAGAACTGCAATTAAGTCACAAATATTGGCCGACTTTATAGCTGACTTTAGCAGTAATATTACTCCCGAAGTAGAGAAGGAATTACAACTTTTTAATGGTGTAAACCCAGGTCAGTGGACCCTATTTACAGATGGCTCATCTAATATAAAAGGAGCAGGATTAGGTATTGTCCTAATATCACCCACGGGTGAAAAGATAAGACAAGCAATCAAACAAATCAAAATCAACAGTTATTCTCAGCTGGTGGTAAATCAAATACAGGGATCTTACATCGCTCGAGAAACTCGAATGCAACAGTACTTAGAAAAGGCGCAAGAAATTGTGAGACAGTTCAAAATATGGGAAATAACACAGATACCTAGAGAAGAAAATGCTGAAGCAGATGCACTAGCCAACCTCGCAGCAGTTACGGACGTAACCAATAAAGACAACATTATCGTCATACATCTTTTCTATTCGAAAGTAAATCACAGCAAGAATGAGGTATCTTTCAATAATCTAACTTGGGATTGGAGAAAAGAAATTATTAACTTTTTGCAGAATGGTATCGTACCTGAAGACAAAAAGGCATCTCAAGCGCTCCGCCGCAAAACAACGAGATATTGTTTAGTTCGCAGCACTTTATATCGCAAAATGTTTGGAGGACCCCTAGCTAAGTGCCTCGGACCCAATCAAACGGAGTACGTGATAAAAGAAATCCATGAGGGCCACTGTGGAAATCATGCATGTGCTAGATCTTTGGTAAAAACCTTAATCAGAGCAGGATATTACTGGCAAAATATTGAAGAAGACGCGGAAAATTTCATATCAAAATGTGATAAATGTCAACGATTCGCTAATAAAATGCATCAGCTAGCCTAACTGTTGCATTCTATTATGTTACCATGGCCCTTCATGAAATGGGCATAGTAGGACCTCTTCCCTCAGCTAAAGGTCAGGTACGGTTTCTACTTGTACTTACAGATTATTTTACAAAATGGGTAGAAGAAGAAGCATTCAAACAGGTGCGGGAAAAAGAGGTTAAGAGTTTCTTATGGAGAAATATAATATGCTGGTTTGGAATTCCAAAGGAGATCGTGTGTGACAATGGCCCACAATTTATAGGCTCTCAAATCACAGAATTCTTCGAAAGCGGGAAAATCAAACGGATTACATCAACACCGTATCATCCCGTAGCTAATGGACAAGCAGAATCCACGAAACGGTTAGACAGAGCCAAAGGCAATTGGCCCGATGAATTACTAGCGGTACTATGGGCATAAAGGACTACATCAAAAATAGCTACGGGAGAAAGTCCTTTCGTACTTGTCTATGGCTCTGAAGCATTAATACCTCTGGAAATCGGCAAACCAAGTCTTAGAGTAACGACAGCTAAGGAACAAACGAATGATGTCGAACTTCAAACTAATCTAGACCTACTCGAATCAGGAAGAGATGCGGCCTTAATACGGATGGCAGCTTAAAAACAAATCATAGAACGATACTACAACGGCAAAACTAACCTCAGGTATTTCAAAATTGGGGACTTTGTACTTAAAAATGTCGTCCAATAAACAAAGGAAGCAGGAACTGGTAAACTAAATCCTAATTGGGAAGGTCCCTATAAGATCCGAGAAATAGCAGGAAAAGGTGCGTACGAGTTAGAAGCCATGGACGACAGGATTTTACCAATAAATTGGAACGCCATTCACCTGAAGAAATACTACTTCTGAGCAAAAGAAGTACCCACGGTCAGGTATCACATGTTAAAATTTTATCTTCAAATATCTAAAGTTTTACTAACTTTTTTAGATGATAGGCAAAAAGCTAACCCATCACCAGATGATGACATTAAACCTGCAAAGACGCGCGGAAAAACATAATTCCCGGTCTAGGGTTACATTTTCTGATGGATATTTTAAAGGGTTAAGCAGTCATCATCTAAAAAGAGATATACCTTCGAGTCCGGAATATTTCCTTTTTTCAGGGAAAGGACCACAAGGAAGGATTAATCAAGTGCTTCAGATCTCATTCTTCTATGCTCAAGCACTTGGGGGACTATATAATAAGGAAGGCCAAAAAGAAGCAAAGACTACCAAAAGTCAGAATGCTCAAGCCTAAAAAACCATTCGCCCAACAAGTCAAGTGACACGAGCAAAAGAACTGAAAACTCCGGCACAAGAATTGCGAAAGCCTACTATGAAAACCCTCGAACCATGTTCGGGTTAGAAAACAAAATGATAGCTACGAAGAAGAAATGTACATCCCTTATACAAAAAACTGTTATATTTAAAAACAGTTAGGGACAGAAGATCATCATCATTGTACTTAGCCAAAACTGTTATAATCAAAACAGTTACGAAATCTTTGTACTCAAGTAGAAAACTGTTATTGAAAATAGTTACGGATGAAAGATCAAAACCCTTGTATATATTCTCAAAATTGTTATCAAATAAAACAGTTACGGATTACAATAAGTTTCTCATGTACTTACAACTGTTGCAAATAATACAGTCACGGGAAAAACCCAATACTTACGAAAATTGTTACTAACGAAAAACAGTTACTTTCTTGTATTAACTCGAAAAAACTGTTATCTACTAAAAACAGTTATGAAATACAAGTGATTACCAAATCTGTTAAAACAAAACAGTTGCAACATGAGTTTTAGATGACAAACATAATACATGAAAAATGTTGTGAAAGTTCAAATAAAAACCTCTCACAAAAACATTCTTAAACATGTGAAAAATCCCTATCACTCTATTGCATTATCAATGAAGTTGAGACGTCTTCTTCATTAAAACATTAAAAGTGCCCTAATTCGTAGACAAAGCCTCCTATAAATAGAGGCTAAAAAACGTAAACCCATCATAAAAGGGTTCAAAGTAAAACACGCATCTTTATGCAAAAGGAATCTAAGAGGTGCGAACAAAAACCTTGCAAAAAGCAAAAGACTTGAGTAAAAGAGTTAAGGCTCGGAATTCATAAAAGTCTCAAAAAGAAAGCAGTCATTGATATAAAAACGGCTAAATAAACTAAGTACAAAACTAAGTACTTAGCCGCATAATATGTACATTCTTTTAAAATGCCCCTAAGTTGTCAGTTGGGGACTTTAGAAACTTCAAACTTACTCCCGATGGAGCTGGGAGCAATTACACCAATCCAATCTATATAAAAAACAGAGAAATGACTAGAGTTTTCATTCTTGAGGAGAAGGAGGAGAGCTGCTTTCTTCTTCCAAAGAGTTGTCTGCTGCTTCAACAACAGGAGAAAGGTTAAGACCTTGCTGAGTCTTATCTATGGCTTCTTTAGATTTTGCAATCTCAGCATCAAGATCGAAGCCTGCTTCATATATGCCCCCACTCACTTCAACAGTTGTTGACTCTTCAAGCTCATTGTAATCTCTCAACCACACCTGAAGTTCAGTCTTCAAGCTGTCATTTTCAGCTTCAGCAGCTTCGAGGGCAACCTTCAAAGGTGCGACTGACTCTTCCAGATTCTGGGTCTTCGCCAAAGCTTCACGAAGGTCTTCTTGGACTTGAGAAAGATTACGCACAAGTTCTACAGAGTATTCTTCTTTTTGTCCCAGCAAGTCCTTCAAATACCGGACCTCTTCCATGGCTTTTCACAGTTGCTCAGCAAAAGAAGATTCAATAACATCTTTATCCTTGCTAGCTTGGCTGGAAGAAGCCTTCTCCACCGCTAACTCTCCTTTGACAACTTTCAGCTGCTCCTTTAAGGTATCTCTCTCCTCTTCCAAATTTTCCATCTCTATTTGAAGACTTTCATACTGCGCTTTAAAATCATCCAGCCCACACAGCACTTGCAACTCTTTTTCATAACTAGAGATTCTTTTCATAAGCTCCAAACCAATAAGGTGTGTGTGCAAAAACAGTAAAACAATTAAAAATGTTAAACTGTTAATTGAAGCAACATATGTACAAAAGACTAAGTATGTACCTTCAAGGAATTATGCACAACCTCATTAGCCCAAGTGAGAGAGGCGTGGCTGTCAAGTTTAGCTCTTTCCTCAGGGCCAATTAAGGGCTTGAGCCACATTTCTGGCTCACCGGTGCTAATTTTCTTAAAGAGGCTGCCACCAGCTGGAACCTCAATCAAGACCCTTTCATCCCCCTGGTGGAAGACCCTTCTTCTATAATAGAAGGCATGGAAGCAGGGACTGAAGGGGCAGCAGAAGAGACAGAAGGGCCGGGAGCCAAAAGAGTCGCGGGCACTTCAGTAGAGACGGAAAGAGGAGAAACTGAAGAGGTAATGGGAATTGAAGAAGAGACAACGGCAGCAACTTGGGGAGCAGAGATATCAGCAAAATGCGGGTAGATGGTAGCTAGAGGAACATCATCAGGGTCCATTTCAAACCCTTCCTGAAATAAACGCTCAGCGGGATCTCGAGATGGAGATTGAGATCGATCTCGAGAAGAAGAAGACCTGATGGCCAACACGGAGGAAAGAGGCGCGGGAGTAGACTCGTCGTCCAAAGTTACCCGCCTTCTTCTCACCCGGTGCACTAAAGTACCCTCTTCTTCACCCTCATCTTCCCCTCCAGAGCGGGAATCCAGGGCTTTCCTTTTCGAAGCACTCGTCAGAATACTCTGAGCACGGGACAAATACATCCTTGGAAGTGAGGAAGATACTCCACGGGTAGAAAACCCTATAAGAAAAAGGAAAAGAGTTAATAAAAAAAACTCAGGCAAAGAAAAAAGTGAGAAAAACTCTACTTACCATGGGTCTTAACAATCGTCTTGTACTTTGCCGAAAAGTACTTCCAAGATCTTTCCTCGGCAGGAGCAGCAGTCAACATTCTTTCTACCTAACCACGGATGTCGGAGACATTCTCGACAACACTCATAGTTGCTGTGAATAATAGGAAAACAGATACGGTTTTATAAACACCAAGTAAATTTTATTACAAGTAAAACAGGTGCGAATCAAAGTATTTACGTGCACGATTCTACTTCTCAGGGAAGGGAATATTATTCTCACCCACTAAAACAGCAGTGGGAACAACCACGTACCTAAGGTACCAACCTCTGTCTTTATCATCACCAGGGGTTACTAGAACCCTCTTGCTCCGGGCAACTAAAGTAAAAAGCCCTTGGCGGAATAAAGCGGGAGAATATAAATGCAGCAGATGATGAAGTGTAAAAGGAACGGAAACCTTTGAAGCCAGGACTCTCAAACAGGCAACAACACGCCATATTAGGGGACCAACTTGTCCTAAGAAAATATTAAAAAAGCGACAAAACTCTATGATCACAGGATCAACAGGAGGCTGAAATCCTAACGTGAAAGGATAAGTGAAAACGTAAGAAAAACCCGTTTTAAAGGATGTAATCCTTTGAGTACTACTTGGAACAAGGACAGGAACATTAGACTCCCAAAAACACTCCCTACAAACAACGAGAATATGACCAACAGTAATGATAGTAGCGTATTTCTCAATACTATCCAGAGAATGAGCTTGTTCGGTAATGGGAGAATTTACTTCTGGAAAGGTTATCTCAGAAGGGATGATTTCATCAACTCTAGGTTCATGAAATTCATCCCTACTCCTAGAAATAGAATGAGAAGATCTACCTCTCGGAGAAAACAACGCCCTAGCAGGAGAAGGAGAAGAAGAACCTCTAACGGAGGTACGTCCTAGGCTCCTTAATCGGCCACCTCTTCGACTCCTCGTCGGAGAAGAAGAAGAAGCTAGAGCCTCAACATCAATAACCTTTTCAGGTTGGCCTAAGGAAGACATATTTATAAAGTCCAGGAAGAAATTCTTTCACAAAGAGAAGATTGAGCTGTAGAAGTTTTTTCGTGCTAAGGAAGAAAGGAAGAAGACTATTTATACTTAATGGCAACCGTCAAAGCTTGGAAAGGTAATGATGGAAAGTCATAATCAAAAGTGTCACTTCGGGACTGATGCAGCCGCAAAAATGCCCTAAAAGGCGCCTGGTCGTTTCAGAACCAATCAGAAACGAACACGTGGAAGAAGCATTAAATGGAAGTATTGTGCGATGCATGCGTCCATAAAAGAATACAAAGTTTCGAGGTAAAGCGGTGGCAAAATATTCCCGCCATAAATGAACATCTACTTACCAAGTATTATACGCTCAATACATGGCAAGTGGGGGGACTATCTGTATTGGTAAAAAATATATAGCCTTACACGTGTACAGATTTTGGATGACTCAGCCAGCCAGGTGGACCAATCAAAATATCACACGCGGACGCGTGATAAAGAGGTACGGTCGATACAAGGAATTAGCCAAAGAAAGATCACCAAAGAAGAAAAAGCACGATCACGACGAATCCAGACGCAATAACAGGCCGATTCGAAGATCAGTAATCAATGTCCCGTACATTATGCAACTCCTAAAATAACAGTTACTATTCATCTTTGTAACGCCTCATAAATGCAATAATTAAGCATTCAATAGGCTTCATGACAGAAATACAAACGTTGTACTAGGAGACCATCCCTATAAAAGGAATGTTAATGTAACAAACAGGATCATCTGATTTTTGGGAAATAAAGGCTTCTTTTATTCTTTCGCTCTCAATTATCGATATTTACTCTCTATTTGGTTGATTTGATTATCAGTAACCCGAGTTTTTCTTAAATTAAGCTTTAGTCAAAAGAATTCATTTTTTGGTTAAACACAAGGGGTTCACCACTTTCGAGAAATCCTTGAGAACCTTCGGTAGAACCCCGCGTGCCCAAGAAAGCTCCTAACCCCCTTGACGGAAGTAAGAGGAGGGAATTTTGAAATCACTTCTATCTTTGCGTTGTCCACTTCAATACCGTTCTTTGAGATCTTATGGCTGAGGACAATGCCCTCCTCGACCATAAAATGGCATTTTTCCAAATTAAGCACGAGGTTGGTCTCTTCACATCGGGCTAACACTTTATTAAGATTATCCAAGCATTCTTCAAAGGAGTCACCCACAACACTGAAATCATCCATGAACACTTCGAGGAAGTCCTCCACTATATCCATAAATATTTCCATCATACACCGCTGAAAGGTAGTCGGTGCATTACACAAACCAAACGGCATCCGTGAGAATGCAAATATGCCATACGGACATGTGAAGGTGGTTTTCTCTTGGTCTTCTGGTGCAATGAGAATATGGTTGTACCCTGAGTACCCATCCAAAAAGCAATAATAGGCCCGCCAGGCAAGTTTATCCAACATTTGATCAAGAAAAGACAATGGAAAATGGTCTTTGCGGGTCACTTTGTTCAGCTTTCGGTAATCCATGCATACCCTCCATCCGGTGATAGACCTAGTGGGGATCAACTCATCTTTCTCATTTTTTACCACAGTCATACCCCCCTTCTTCGGCACACATTGTACCGGCGAAGTCCATGAAATATCCGATATGGGGTACACAACCCCTGCATCTAGCCACTTGATAATTTCCTTCTTGAAAACCTCTTGCATGGACTCATTCAACCTCCGTTGATGTTCCACTGAGGGTTTGGAATCATCCTCTAGTATAACTTTGTGCATGCAAAAGGCGGGGCTTATACCCCGAATGTCAGCCAAAGTCCATCAAATTGCCTTATTCCTTCTTTCAAGCACCGCAAGGGTGGATTCTACCTGCACGTTAGTTAAGCATGTAGAAATAATAACAGGTAATGTAGAAGAATGTCCTAAGAATTCATATCTGAGGTGCGAAGGCAAAGGCTTCTACTCCAATGTTGGCGGCTCCTCAATTGAGGGCTTTGTTGGTGGAGTCTTCCGGTTCTCCAAGTCCAAGGAAAGTTTGTGGGGTCCATATGCATAGGATCCCATTCCTTGCAAAGCATTTGCGCATTCAACCAAGACTTCCTTCTCATTATCCTCATGGTTTAACAACACAGCTTCCAAAGGGCCTTCCACATTGATCATGGCACTCGTGTCATCAACTATCACCGCCGTTACAAGATCCACAAAAGAGAAAACTTTGTTGCTATTAGGTTGCCTCATTGATTTGCACACGTGGAATATAACGTTTGCATCGCACATCCGGAAGGTGAGCTCCTCTGCTTCCACATCAACCAATGCCTTCCCTATTGCTAGGAAATGTCTCCCCAATATTAGAGTCAACTTCACAGACGAGAATTACAAAATCAGCGGGCAAAATAAACTTGTCGTCCCGGACTAGAACATCATCAATAATTCCCAGCGGCCTCTTCATTGTCCGATCAGCCATTTGCAATCTCATGGAAGTAGCTCTCGGTTTCCCAATACCCAATGTCTTGAATACGGAATATGACATCAAATTAATACTTGCTCCTAAATCACACAAAGCTTTTGCAAAATCGGCACTACCAATGGTGCATGGAATTGTAAAGGCACCGGGGTCTTCAATCTTTGGAGCCATCCAATACACAATGGCACTCACCTGATGAGTCATTTTGATGGTCTCATAATTCATAGATCTCTTCTTAGTTACCAAGTCCTTCATGAACTTGGCATACCCAGGCATTTGTTCGAGAGCTTCCACCAAGGGCACATTGATTGACAAACTTTCATCATCTCAATAAACTTATTGAATTGGTTTTCATTATTCTTCTTTGAAAACCTTTGATGGTATGGTGGAGGAGGCCTTGGCAAAGGGACATTGGCTTTAGGCACTACCGTTTCCGGTATTTCTATCACGTGTTCCCTAGATGGGTTCACATCCTTTTGGGTCTCCTCCACATTGTCATCAATATCAATCCTCGCTTCATCGTTCACATTCTCATCATTTGCTTGAATCTCATCATCTTCTTGCAACACATCATCATCGATTAGAGGTACTTGTATCTCCACCTCTACCGCTTCTTGTGGTCACCGCCATAGCATGGCATGTATCGTTCCCACCCTTCGGGTTTACTACCGTATCACTTAGTAGTTCCCCATTAGGGCGAGTGTTCAATGCTTGAGAAATTTGACCCATTTGTACTTCCAAGTTGCGGATAGAAGTAGTGTGGAAGGCTATTTGAGCATCGGAATCAGCATTTTTTCCATCATTTGCTTGAACATACTTTCTATCCGCCCCATCTCATTATTTAATGAACTTTTCCCTTGAGACTAATATGGAGGCAGATTGTTAGGTTGTTGATACATCGAGGGCCTTTGAAAACCCGACCCCTGGTTTCCATTGCCTCCCCAATTGCTATTGCTGTTGCCATTCCAATTTCCATTGTTGTTTCCTCCCTCATTCTGATTGTTGTTCCCCCAATTGTTAGAATTTTTGTTGTTTCCACTATTCAAATTCCCTTGGCCTTGGTTGCCCCAGTTTTGATTGCTCCCTTGCAATTCCATTGTTGATTTGGAGCATTGCTCCGTTGACTTTGGTAGTTATTGGCATATAAAACTTCCTCATTTTGGTCATCATAAGAATCGTCTTAGTTGTAACCACTACAACTTTTCTCATATTGATCTTGATTGTTTTTCACTTTTTGACCACGATGTCTCCTCTTGTTGACCATGATATTTACCCCTTCCATGGCATTGACTTGCTTTGGCCCTTGAACTTGCTGAAGTTGAGCCTTTGCTAAATGATTCATAGTAGTAGTCAACTCTCCTATGGCTTGTCCGTGATCGTGAAGTTCCTTTTGAAGATGGATTATAGTAGGGTCACCTTGAGGAACATTTGCCCGACTTTGCCAAGCTGAGGATGTGTCAGCCATCTCATCTAGTATGTCAGAAGCATTGGCATAAGGCATTTTCATAAAATTTCCCCTTGGTAGCTGATTCACCACGCACTGGTTCGTTGTGTTGATACCCCTATAAAAATTCTACTGGATTATTTCTTTAGTCATATCATTGTTGGGGCATTACTTTACCATAGTTCTATACCGTTCCCAGATTTCGTGAAAGGGTTCATTTGGATCTTGTTTAAAGGGTAAGATCTCATCCCTCAATGCTTCCATATGACCCGAAGAGAAAAACTTTGCTATGAACTTTTCTGCCAACTCATCCCACGTGGTGATGGAATGGTTGGGTAGCCTCTCAAGCCAATCCAAAGCTTTCCCTCTAAGTGAAAATTGGAAAAGTCTCAATCTCAGAGCGTCCTCCGACACATTCGTCTGCTTTCTCCCCCAGCATGTGTCTACAAAACCCTTTAGATGTTTGTATGTGTTCTAATGAGGAGCTCCGGTGAACAAACATCTTTGCTCCAATAGGGTAAGCATGACATTAGTAATCTGAAAATTGCCCGCCCGAATCCGGGGTGGGACAATTGCACTTTCATAGCCTTCATTGGGAAGAACCCGGTGTGCTTCCCTTGGAGGAGGTAGGGGAGGGTTTAGAATGTTGTCATTAGCCTGGTGGCTTCTTCTTTGGACTTGAGGTTCTAGATTAACCTCATCTGCATCATTGTCATCTACCTCCTCCCCCGGAAGAATATGTCCGAGAGCATCATTATGAGCCATTTGGCACCTAAAGCGATTGACACACAAAAGTTAGAAAAACAGAAGGAAAGAAAAACAAGGCACACAAATAGTTAGATAGATAGCCAAAACCGTCTAACTCCCCGTCAATGGAGCCAAAAGCTGATCGGTGCCAAACCTACACCACTATAGAGTAGCGAGGATGGTCGATGCAGTTTTACCCAACAAGGTCGGGATCGATTTCCACAGGGAGTTAATTGATTTGGAGTTAGGTATCTAACTGATCTAGATACGTATGTTGTTACTAATTGCACTTCCAAACATTGTTGTGATTGATTCTATTATAACTTTAGACTATTGTATGCTAGGAGTGTCACGACCCGAATTAACCCTCTGAACGGACTCGTGATGGCACCTAGTTCATATGACTAGGTAAGCCTAAAATATGCGGAAAGTAAGACAAAATAGTAATAAAACAGTAAATATGTAGCAATAACTATAAAACTTTAACCGCTCGACATTTACAGCTTTCAACTACCCCAAAACCCGGAATATCACCAAGTCACAATCTTTATACAACTACAACTCTATACAACGGACATAAGAAAAGTATGTATGTCTATCTCCCATGACTATAGTAGAGTAGATGGGGACACGTGAGATTCTGCGGACGCGGCAGAATTACCTCGCGGTCTCCAGAATCAGCTGCTGTTATGCGTCTAACCACGGTACTGAATGCTGGCACCTGGATCTGCACATGGGGAAAACATGCGCAGGAAAGGGCATGGGTACTCCACATTCGGTACTCAATAAGTGTCAAGCCTAACCCCGGTCAAGTAGTGACGAGGTCAGGTTGAGGCTCTACTAAGTTTGAAAATAAAATAAGACAGTTATAAACTCGAACAGTGAAGAATAATTAGTAACAATAAGCAAAACTGAAAGAAATAATCGAAAAGAACCCTTAGTTCAGCACAACATATAACTCAACAGTAAATATGCAATGCAGTACAGGGGGAAAGCTCCCGGATCTCAGTCCGTAGTCCCAATTTAAATATGCAATGCAGTACAGGGGGAAAGCTCCCGGATCTCAGTCTGTAGTCCCAATTTAAATATGCAATGCAGTACATGGGGAAAGCTCCCGGATCTCGGTCCGTAGTCCCAATTTAAATATGCAATGCAGAAGGTACATCGGACATAGCATAATTAAACAGTTCAAGAAAAATAATAGACAAGGATAGGGTAAAACTATCTAAGCATGGTTCAAGTTGTAGCAAGTAATAGGGGAAACAAGTACAGGCAAGTAGACATGTTTATTCCTAGATCAACTACTCAGGTAAAACAGGGAAAACAGTAATATAGGAATGAAAATGAGATATGCCATGGAATGGGAAAAAATGGAATTATAGCAACAATGACCCGTGTACGCACTTGTCACCTCACGTGCACGGTATCCACATAGTAAAAATCAGTTAAAATGCCTACGGAAAAATTCCCAACACAGAGTTAGCCAAACCACTTACCTCGATTGCGCTACTCAACCCAATACCACGCTCTTGCCGCGAGTATACGACTCCGGGTGTCCCAAATATATTCAATTCGATTGCATAATGTAAATATCACTTCAAGGGAACAAAATAGCTAATTATTTCTAAGCTAATACGCGAAATTAGGAAATTTGCCTAAAATGTCCCCCGGGCCCACGTCTCGAAATCGGGTAAAAATCATATTTTCCGATCACTCATTCACTCCCGAGTCTAACCATATAAGAATCTCTCAAATCGGATGTCAAACATCCAATCAAAACTCAATAATTTGGTCTATGGAGTTCTTCCCATTTTTTCCATTTTCTACCCACAAATTCGAAATTTAAGGTTGAAATTAAGATTGGAATCATGTAATTTGATCTAAATAGGTTAGAAATCACTTACCCAAATCACCCAGGTGCAAAATCCTCCAAGAATCGCCTCTTCCGATCTCTCAAAATCAAAAATGGTAAAAATAGGTTTAAACCCTCGAAATTAGACTTTTAAAAGACTGCCCAGATGTTGCCTTATGCGATCGCGGACAATGAGTCGCGATCGCGGAGAGTAATCTCCCACACGCCAGATTAACCTTATGCGATCGTGGACAGGTACTTGCGATCGCGTACCTTCACGCTCCATAGATTCGCGATCGTGGGTGGGGCCTTGCGACCGCACAAAGCAAAATGTTGGAAATTTTCCCCATGCCACTGATACACTATGCGATCGCGATATAGTGCATGCGATCACGAAGGCTATTCCTTCAACACACTACGATCGCGGGCACCATCTTGCGATCGCAGAGAACAACTCCAAGCCTCCCCTCCATTACCTTATGCGATCGCGGAGGATGACCTACGATCGCGAAGAACAAAACACTGTTGTAGAAAAACCAGAAAAAACCAGCTAAGGCTTTTTGGCCAAAAGTGTCCGTTTGAACACCCGAAATACACCCGAGGCCCCCGGGACCTCAACCAAAAATACTAACCAACCCCAATACCTCATTCAAACTTGTTCGAGCCTTAAAAACACGTCTCATAACATCCAAACCATCAAATATGCATAGATTCAAGCCTAAGAACTTATGAAATTTCTAGAATTCACATATGATGCTGAAACACGTCTAAACTTATCCGAATGACCTCAAATTTTGCACACAGGTCATAAATGACATTACGGACCTGCTGTCGCTTTTGGAATTCCATTCCGAGTCCGATATTAAATCTCACCTATCGGCCGAAATTGCCGAAATTCTAACTTTAGCCTATTCAAGCCTAAATCTACAACCGGCCTCGAAAATATATTCCGAACATGCTCTTAACCCCGAAATCACCCAACGGAGCTAACAGAGTCGACGGAATTCCATTTTAGATCCATCTTCACACAGTTCTAGCTACATCCCAATTTCTAAAGCTAAATTCCATATTTATGGACTAAATGTCCAAAATCACTCCGGATTTCACCACTCAACGCTCCAACAAGTTTCAATAACATAAAAAGACATGGAAGGAGCAGTTATTAGGGGATCGGGGTGTTGATTCTCAAAACGACCGACCGGGTCGTTACAAAGAGTAAGCTACGTGCAATATCTTTTTGGTGAAAGTTTTCAAGTGTTAAAAGGCACTAGGGTAGTGACTTCCGCCTAGGTGAATATCTAACAGGTATCGATAATCTTGGGCAAGCTTGTTTTGATTGGGGTCATTATATAACCATCACACAAAAGTGCTCACTCTATACCTCTCGGTAGTTTGAGTGACTTTGCCCGATTTGGCTTTCTCAAGTCCAAATGGTTGTTCATGCAAAATAAGTGAAATTGGCTCAAGTCGGGTATTACTATCTCTAGGTTTTACCCTTTAATTGGGCTATCAATATCTTGAGTTCAGCCCAACTTTTTATTAGCCTAATTTTCCTATACTTAGTCCCTCTTTCTCAGGAAGAGCCTAAGTCATAAAGGCACGAATCAGTGGTTGCAACCACTAATTCTACAATTCAAGCATGAATTAGGCTAAATATCACTAACCCATAAACAATTAAGCCCTAAAATTCAAGACCCATTAAATACTCATACTAGAGTTGGGTCACAACCCTAGCTATGGGGTCTAGCTACTCATAATAACAATGAAACTCAAAGATAAAGATGAAATATAATCCATAATATTAAAGTAAAGGATTAAAATCTAAAGTTTGAAGGTAAATCTACTACAAAATTTCCCAAAAAGGGAAAAACCAGTCGTTCGCGTGCTCTACCAAACAATACTTAACCTAAAATTGACAAAAGACTCTATTTATACTAAGCGGAAATGTTCGGACAAAAATACCCCTATGGAGGTTTCGCAGTCGCGTAATATTGACTGTGGTTTGCGTTTCTTCATATCTGGGCCTAGGTAGAGCTTCATTTCGCGGACCGCGTAATGTTCACCGCGTCCGCATGAAATTCCTTCGCGGTCGCGTAATTTTGACGCGGACCGCCTTCTTCATTTATGACCAAATTGAGAAGTCTTTGAACTTTGACAGATGATGTCCGCAGAATTCCACCTGCAGTTGCGCCAGTAACTTCGCGGCCGCTTCTTTCTGCCGCTCTCAGCTCTCATGTTTGTGCCCAAAAACACTTCTCCGAATCTCTATTTTGCGATCCGCGAATTATGGCCGCCTCAACGTTTATCCTTTTAGGACCGCACTTTTATTTCGCGGTCCGCGCTTTTATCCCAGGCTTCAATTTGTTCAAGTTTGACTCCTTTATGAACTGATTATGGCTTCTTTGGCGCATTTTGGACAAACCCTGCAAGCAAGCACATTAAGTTAGTTTCCAAGAATACATTCATGCATTTTTTACCCAAAACCTAAGTAAAAGAGAGTAAATAATAGGCTAAAATCCCTACTTATCAGGGTTTGAAGGGGGAGATGGGGCGGGTCAGACGGGTATTGTGCTAGGTGTTATGGATTTGGCTCAGATTCGTATTGTCCATATTGGGCTCTCTTTGGACTTCTCAAATAAAATCAAGACCAAAACTAGTCCAAAATTTCATTCTTTTCCTCCCATTTCTTATAAAAATAATATATCTAACAAGATATACTATTAAAATACTAATTGATCTTAGTTAAGAAAATAAATTACTAGAATGAAACTAAATATTAAAATAAAACGCCTTTTTTTGGTGTGATTTTAATTTTCTTAAGTAAAACCTATAAAAGGTGAAATAAAAGCTAATATATGCAGATTTAACTTTAAAATATATTTACATACTAAAATGTGATAAAAATTCAAACATGGTTAAAATTTAGGTGCTCACAGTAACAGTAAGGTAAACACAGTCGTTACTACTTCTACCAATATCAGTTGTAATAGCAACACGACAATTTATATGAGTAAACAAAAATAGGGCAAATATTGTTCATATTCATGTTTGTATTCATAAATATCGCTCTTTACAGTTGTGTGAGGAAAACCTTTTTAAGTAGGATTGAAAACTTTTCTAATTTAATACACAAAGTTAGGGTTAGAAGGAAAACTATAGGGTAAGCACATAACAATTACCATTTTTACCAATTCTTCCCGATCTTTATTTGGATCATAAGATAAAATACCACCGATAACAGTGTTAAGTCTCGGTTGAAATTTAGTTTACCCGGTACCAGGTTCAGCCTGACTAGGAGTAGGTAAACTTTTCCCCTCAGAAAAAGCTTTCATACGAGCATATTTGACTCTATCTTGAGGGTGTATCAATATGTGTCTATCAAAGTTCCCGTCAACCCCCCCCCCCCCCCCCCCCCCCCCCCCCCCCCCCCCCCCCCCCCCCCCCCCCCCCCCCCCCTCCCGCAATCCAAAATATTTAAAACCTAACTCCTTACCACAAGTTTTACACTTAGCCTTATTTTCTAGAATTAGTTGAGTAAAAAATGGCCAAACAAAAGATGTTTTCGTCCGTTTGGTACGTTGTCTAGAAAAAGTAGCAGCAGTAACAGGAGTGTCAGACGGGGCATCATTTAGATTATCACTAGTTGGGTTAATTCAGGAACAGGACTAGTGGGTGTATCATCACCCGGTTGAGTTTCATCAAAATTTATTTCCTCACCATCATTTTCATCAATAGTTGGATTAGAATAAAGAGAATTCATTAATTCATGGTTTAATTCTTCACCAGCTCCAATATTATGGCAAAATTGACTCTAGGTAAATTGTAATAAACTATTATCGCTATCAAGAATAGCAGGTGTAGGACGGATATGAGTTTGTTTCGGGGAGCCGTGGAAAGTGGAGGAGGAACAAAGTGACCACTAGACTCGCCACTTTTGGATTTTTCCTTATTTTTATTAATAATTTTTTAAGGAATAAGTCATCTTAATTAGTCAAGCAATACAAAGTAAATAAAACAAACAAAACTATAATATTATAACTTAAGAGTTGGAACAAGTTTACCGAATTGACGAACAACTTGTTAAAAATTGATTATCGTTGAAGACTTGAAGACGTCAATTCACAAACTTTACAAATTGTAACAATAAAGTAAGCAATAGTAGCAATTATAGAAGAAATTTAGAGAGAGATTGTGATATATTGATGATTTTGTAAGAAAAATGAAAGAATGAAGGGGTATTTATAGTTGAAAAAGGGAAAAAAGTGTAATTATAAAAAATATGGGGTTAAAACAAAGTTTGGGGGCTAAATAGCTATTTTTTAAATAGCCAACAACTATTTTTTAAAGGCCAACTGCCAGATTTTTCAAAGCCCAACGGTCTATTTTTTTTAATTTTAACTGTTGGGACCGTTTTGTCCTGCCAAGGACCGGTCCGGTCTCGGTCTCAAACAGTCCCGGTCTCGCAGTGTTTTTGTGAAGAACCAGCCCAAAAGCGCGGACCAGGTCACGGGCTGGACCGACCCACTTTTCACCCTTACGGTCGACTGAGTCAATACCTAAAACGAAATTTTTGCCTGCACACAAGTGTAACAAGAAGTGAAGGGCTCATAAGTTAACTATTCAATTATTGATCATGTCATAGTCATACAATACGATGTATGTTCGGTGACAAATTAACTTGAAAGGTGTTCTATTCGTGGTAAATATATTCATTATATTAAACCACTAATTTTCCTTTAAAATCTCGTATATAGTAGTGATAAATTTATATATTTAGGAATTTATCTTTAAATTATTTGATGACAGTATAATTTATTCGAAATAATAACATCTTGAACTCATCTCTTATATTTCTTGCCACCACAAATTATACCAACAGATTTTATGATAACCTCGCTCATTAACTTTTATATCGCTAAACTGTCTGAACAATTTATGATGGAGATGTCAAATTCTATATAAGCACATTTATATTTATAGCTACAAAAGTTTAAGATATATGTATACGGTCAAAATCAGTACGACATTCCGAGCCTGGTCTCGATGGGATCAGAGCAGGAACCGAGGATCAACCCCGAGGTGCATTCCTCGAGGAACGATATCGAGGGATTGATGTACCTCGAGACAGAATAAATATCGAAGACCGTCTCGGAAAGGCGGGAAACTCACAAAAACACGTGGTTAAAGCTGACAACGCCTGCGAGAATAGAACAAGTCCGTACCGGACCATTAAATAATTGTACCAGCTATATTTTTTTGTAATAATTATACATGTACCATGTTGTTATTCCCCCACCTATATAAAAGGGACCCTTATCATTTTTTGGCACACATGATATTCAATAAAAGAACAAGAACATTTTATGCTCTCTAACTTAAACATACTCTACAATTGTTCCATTGATTTATTGCTTTCAATTATTGTGTTCTTCATTTATTGCTCATTATTGGTCATAAAAGGCTACCCTCGAGGACCACCATATTGTTATTTCTTCATCGACCGCCCCCTGTTAAGCATACTAGTGCAACCTCGAGGCCCAGCTCTGGCCAGCTCGAGACCCCGTCTCACAATTGTTCGGTTTGCCTATCATTATTGTCCCTTGCTTTTATCTCATTTTCCTAACACATACTTAGCATCTATTTCCTAACAACTGGTATTAAAATAAATCACATATTTTTAGAACCACAAAATCTAACTTAATTGTAATTACCATTTTCAAGGTAACCAGTTTGGTGCCCACCGTGGGGCTAAAAATAATAGTGATTATTTTCGTGCTGGTTTACTAAAAAATAATAGTTATTCTTTACACTTTTTTTTCCCAAGAATCTTTGGTTTCAGGTCAAAAAATGTATAACTCAGTGAATGCACATGAAAACAACGGTTCTGAGGATCATGGAGAGAACGTTGTAGTTGTCTCAGGCGCCGGTGTACCACTGCAAAACCCAGAGGACGCACCAACGCCAATTCCCGTGGATGTGGGCTCACGCAACGCCCAACGTGTCGATATAATCTCCCATACTGACGAGAGTATACGCTGGGAAAACCAACAGGAAGCTCAGAAAACTCCAGCTCGGGAGGAAAGAGAGGTTATCCTTCACGTCATCTTTGAAATGCTGCAAGCGCAGCAAATGGCTATTGCCCAGCTGCGAAGTAAACAAAAAACTCAAGACACAACAGCACCAGAAACGGCTCCTCGAGTCGAAAAGGCACCAGAGAGATCGAGAAACAAGGGGTTAGCAGCCGAGGACCTCACAAAGAAGATTGAACCTGGCAAACAGAAGATAGAAGCTAACGACAAAAAGGTGGAGACCTACAACTCGAGGGTCGATCAGATCCCGGGCGCACCCCCAATTCTGAAGGGTGTAGATTCAAATAAGTTCGTGCAAAAGCCATTCCCATCGAGTGTGGCTCCAAAGCCCATCCCGAAGAAATTTAGAATGCCCGATCTCCCGAAGTATAACGGGACCTCGTACCCCAATGGGCACATCACTGCTTACACTTGTCCTGTAAAAGGAAATGACCTGCAGGACGGCGAGATTGAATTTGTTATGTTGAAAACATTCGGAGAAACACTATCAAAGGGGGTCATGATATGGTATCACAACCTACACCCGAATTCAATAGATTCATTTTCCATGCTGGCGGACTCTTTTATAAAGGCACATGCCGGTGCCATCAAGGTTTCTACAAGGAAGTCCGACGTCTTCAAAATCAAACAGAGAGAAAACGAGATGCTAAGGGAATTTGTATCTCGCTTTCAAATGGAGCGAATGGAATTACCACCAGCATCCGATGACTGGGCGGTGCAAGCTTTCACTCAAGGCTTGAATGAATGGAGCTCGACAGCTTCAAAGCAACTGAAGCAGAATTTGGTCGAGTAACCCGCCATAATTTGGGCGGATGTCCACAACAGATATAAGTCAAAAATTAGAGTCGAAGATGATCAATTGGGAGTCCCCTCGGGCTCAGTATACCCCAGCAGGCTCCTAGCTAAGGAATCAAAGTATACATTAAGGGAGAGGAGATCGAGCAAAGAAGATATTAGCCATATGCAAAAAACCGGAGAGACACTCCAAGACGAGATATACCTCGAAGTGACCCGAGGATAATTCGGGGCCAGAATTCCTGGGAACTTATGAGCAAAACCAGGTTTAACAGACATTTGAGGCCGGTGGAGGCACCCCGATTATCAGAATACAACTTTAACATTGATGTCTCGAACATCGTATCGCCATGGGCAGGATTAGAGATACCATGTGGCCGAAACCCGCACAGTCAGATCCTTCCTGAAGGGATCCCAGCTTAATGTGCGAATATCATGGCATCCACGGTCACGTAACCGAGGATTGTATGCAACTTCGAGAAGAGGTGTCTCGGTTGATCGGTGAAGGGCATCTTCGAGAATTCCTCAGCGATCGAGCCAAGAGCCACTTTCGCGAAAGAGAGGCAAACAGGAGGAACGAATCAAAAGAACCTCATCACATCATTCACATGATCATTGGAGGAACTGACGTTCCCCAAGGATCCGTGATCAAACGGAAAAAATTATTCGCCGCAACGGGAAAACAAACTCGGAGCTATATGACCCAGGAAACCCTTGCATCCAGTGAAGAGGACTTCGAGACCTTGTCTCAACCACATAATGATGCACTGGTAATTTCCTTTCTCTTAAATAACATTAAAATTAAAAGTGTGCTCGTGGATCCAGGTAGCTCGGCCAACATAATCAGTTCGAAGGTGGAGGAGCATCTCGGGCTGCTCAATCAAATCGTACCCACCTCTCAAGTCCTCAATGAATTCAACATGGCAAGCGAAGCGACGAAGGGGGAAATCGTCCTCCCGATCAACGTGGCCGGAACCGTTCAAAACACCAAGTTTCATGTCATCGAAAGTGACATGAGATACAATGCCTTGCTTGGAAGGTCGTGGATACACAACATGAGGGCAGTAACATCAAATCTTCATCAGATGATGAAGTTTCCAACAAAAGGCAGTGTAAAAACAGTGTACGGGGAGCAGCATGCGGCAAAGGAGATGTTCGCGGTACACGACGTGGCACCAGCATCCATACCCTTCACCTCGGAGGACCCAGAGGACAAACAGGTCCCCGAAGACAACGAAGAGGATTTCCTCACTCCTCGAACTTTCGTTGCCCCCGAAGAATCGGATGCAACAAAATCAACAATTGAAGAGCTGGAGTAGACTGTTCTAATCAAACATCTCCCAAATCGGAAGGTATACCTGGGAACGGGGTTAACCCCCGAACTCAGGAAAAAACTCATTCAATTTCTCATTCACAATATCGATTGCTTTGCTTGGTCCCACTTAGACATGACAGGGATCCCACCGGAAATAACCACCCATCGGCTAAGCGTCGATCCCAGGTTCAAATCCGTGAAGCAAATAAGAAGACCTCAGTCCGAGGTAAAGCATGCATTCATCAAGGACGAGGTAACAAAACTCCTAAAAATAGGGTCTATTAGGAAAATAAAATATCCTGAACGGTTGGCCAATGTGGTAGTAGTTCCCAAAAAGGGGAATAAATTAAGAATGTGCGTAGATTATAAAGACTTAATAAAGCATTCCCTAAAGATTCATTCTCGTTGCCCAACATCGATCGCTTGATTGATGCCACGGCTGGCCACGAGATCCTCACTTTTCTCGACGCCTACTCCGGGTATAATCAAATTCATATGAACCCCGATGACAGGGAAAAGACTTCGTTCATCACAAAGTATGGTACATACTACTATAATGTAATGCACTTCGGGCTAAAAAATGCAGGATCCAAATACCAACGCTTAGCTAATAAGATATTCGAACATCAAATAGGCAAATCCATGGAAGTTTACATTGACGATATGCTAGTTAACTCCTTCCGCGCAGAGGACCATTTGACTCACTTGTAGGAAACATTCGACATCCTTAGAAACTACAACATGAAACTCAACCCCAAGAAATGTGCCTTCGGGGTAGATTCGGGCAAATTTTTAGGCTTCATGGTGTCAAACAGGGGGATCGAGATCAACCCCGACAAAATCAAGGCCATCCAAGAAATCACGGTGGTAAACAATGTGAAGGTCGTACAATAGCAGACCGGGCGGATAGCGGCCTTGGATCGATTCATCTCGAGGTCATCGGACATGAGTCTTCTCCTTACTCAAAAAGCAAAATAGCTTCGAATGGAATCCAAAGTGCCAACATGCCTTAGAGCAGTTGAAGAGATATCTATAGAGCCCACCTTTACTCCACACCCTTAAGGAGGATGAAATGTTGTACTTATATATGGGCGTATCCGAGGTAGCGGTAAGTGGTGTGCTGGTTCAGGAGGAACAAGGTACGTAATTCCTTATTTACTATGTGAGTCGGACCCAGGGAGATGTCTAAACCAGGTATCTGCACTTAGAAAAATTAGCTCTTGCATTAATAAGTGCATCTCAAAAATTAAAGCTTTATTTTCAATGCCATCCTGTCTGTATTTTAACAACATACCCTCTTCGAAGCATATTGCATAAACCTGAATTATCGGGATGACTAGCCAAATGGGCCATCAAACTCGGGGGGTATGATATCAAATATCATCCCCAAACGACTATCAAGTCCCAAATTTTGGCGGACTTCGTGGCCTACTTTACACCCGCCCTTGTGCTCGAAGTAGAAAAGAACTTTTACTAAAAACGGGCACATCTTCAAGGGTGTAGACCCTATTCACCGACGGTGCCTCGAAAGTTAAAGGATCCAGGCTCGGCATAATTCTAAAGCCACCTGCGGGCGGCATGATTAGACATTCTATAAAAACTGCAAAGTTGACTAATAACGAAGTCGAGTATGAGGCTATGATTGCAGGTCTCGAATTGGCCAAAGGCCTGGGAGCATAAGTCATCGAAGCAAAATGTGACTCCCTTCTGGTAGTAAACCAGGAAAATGGAAGTTTCAAGGTTCGAGAAGACATGATGCAAAGATACCTAGACAAACTTCAAGTCACTCTGCATCGCTTCAAAGAATCGACTTTGGTCCACATACCTCGAGAGAAAAACAGCGAGGCCGATGCACTCGCAAACCTAGGGTCATCTGTCGAAGAAGATGACATACTCTCTGAGGATGTCGTTCGGCTATCTAATTCGGTGATTAAAAAAGGCCATGTCGAGATAAACTCCACCAGCTTGACATGGGATTGGCGAAACAAGTACATCGATTATTTGGGAAGTGGGAAGCTACCCACGGACCCAAAGGGATCGAGGGCCTTGCGGACCAAAGCATCTCGATTCTCACTCGACGAAAATGAGACTCTATACAAAAAGACCTTTGATGGGCCCCTAGAAATATGCTTGGGACCGGGGGACACTGATTATGTGCTCCACGAAATCCATGACGACACATGCAGAAATCACTCTGATGCCGATTCTTTAATTGGAAAGGTGATCAAGGCAGGTTACTATTGGGACAACATGGAGAAGGACACCAAATAATTTGTTCAAAAATGCGACAAATGCCAGAGATTTGCACCAATGATCCACCAACCCGGTGAACAACTACATTCAGTCTTATCGCCCTGGCCGTTCATGAAATGGGGAATGGACATCGTCGGCCCCCTATCAACGACTCCAGGTAAAGCTAGATTTATTCGATTTATGACTGGCTACTTCTCAAAATGGGTGGAAGCGCGGGCCTTCGAGAAGATAAGAGAAAAAGAAGTCATTGACATCATCTGGGATCACATCATGTGTCGATTCAGGATCCCCTCCGACATAACATGTGATAATGGGAAGTAGTTCATCAGAAGCAAAGTAACAAAGTTCCTCGAGGATCATAAAATCAAAAGGATCTTGTCAACGCCCTACCACCCATGTGCAAATAGTCAGGCCAAGTCCACAAACAAAAGCATTATCCAAAACTTGAAAAAGAGGTTAGAAAATGCGAAAGGAAAATGGAGAGAAATGTTGCCCGGGGTGCTATGGGCATATCGAACAACTCCAAAATCAAGCACAGGAGATACACCATTCTCTTTGGTTTATGGGTCTGAGGCTTTGATATCGGTCGAGGTCGGAGAGCCAAGCGTCAGATTTCAACATGCCACTGAGGACTCAAACAATGAGGCCATGACTATAGCCCTCGAAGCGTTAGATGAAAAGCGAGAAGTTTCACTGGTCCGAATGGCCGCCCAAAAACAAAGGATCGAAAGATACTATAACAGGAGAACAAACCTCCAATATTTCAAAGTCGGGGACTGAGTCCTAAGGAAAGTCACCCTAAACACTCAAAACCCGAGTTAAGGGAAGCTAGGTCCGAGCTGGGAAGGGTTGTACCGCGTCCTCGGAGTAATCGGCAAAGGGTCCTACAAACTCGGCACCATGGAAGGCGAGCAACTTCCAAACAATTGGAAAATATCAATGCTCAAACGCTATTATTGCTAAGGTATAACCTTCTCCCTTTTCATTTTGTGCCTCAGACTAATTTTTTACAAGTGACTGATGGAAGACACCGAAACATCCTTCGACTCAAGGACCTTGGGTTTTAAAGCAGGCGTTGCACTCTTTTCCTTCGATCGGGTTTTATCCCGATGCGGTTTTACCGTCAAGGTTTTTAATAAGGCAACACCTATATGATACCTAAGGAGAACTCATAAAGTATTCAAGGCTTCTCTTCGATTAGCCTCAAATACTGGGGGGCATCCCCTCAGGAGGTCACCTCCTCGAAGAAATTGAAATATGCTGAAGGGGGTCTCGACAGGAGAATGAAGAATTGGACCAAACGGTCGAATGAACTGTGTCCGCGTAGAATACTTGAACCCTCAATGACGAAAACATGTATGCTTGTACCAAGTAATCTAAGGAGTATCTTTCATCATCAAAACACTTTGAGCTTCAAAGAAGTTTGCTATTTTCACAAGAAACGGCTCTAGAGCTGTCACGACCCAAACCGATGGGCCGTGACGGGCACCCGGTACCTTACCCAACCGAGTACCAACGTAGCGTATCTTTCTTATTACATTATTACATACACATGACATACGGGCCTAATAGGCCAACAAAATCCTTTATAAACTCAAAACATAGGCCGACAAGGCCGTACAATCCTTTATGTACACGACATATGTCTACAAGCCTCTAAGAGTACATAAATGTCATAAAGGTCGGGGCAGAGTCCCGCCTTACCAAACAATATGTGTCTAAATCATACTAACCAAACGAGCAACTCCGAAGCAAATGGAGCGCACCAACATCTTTCGATGAGCTGATAGCCTACTTGGAGGGCTGTCGACCTGTCTATCAGGACCTGCGGGCATGAAACGTAGCGTCCCCAGGCAAAAGGGACTTCAGTACGAATAATGTACTGAGTATATAAGGCACATAAATAAATACATAGGAGACATGGAAGAGATATAGGGTAATTGACCCAACCTGTATGTCTGGATAACTCTGTAAATAATAAATCACTTTTAGTATCATG
>MDKH01037662.1:0-14079 GCA_005239495.1 Nicotiana undulata
ATACCCCGGATTATATTTGCAACGCCCGCTTAGTCTTTCATTAGACACAGTTGAGCGTGATCATTTATGTAAATATTTCTCAAGTTTTATGTTAATACTTTACTCAAATATGGTAATATCAATGTATTTTGATAAGCTAAAAGGAAATAATATTTCTTGCTTTCCTCTATAGAGAAATATGAGATATTAACAATTAAGAATCATTAAGTCTAGTGACCTTTACAATTCAGTTAGATGAAGTTATACCATTTAAGACTCCAACCTGAAGCAATATATTCACACACACATAACTTTGGCGAAGCACGTACACAATAAAGGCTCAAACTGTAGAATTGTATCTACTCTCTCAAGTTATAGAGCCAAATTTGAATCAAGAGCATTACCTTGCGTGTTTCTTGGGTATCCACATGGCAAGAAGGAGTATAATATTCTTAATCTTAAGACTCTTAAACCCTTTGTTTCACGGTGTGTGGTGCTTCATGAAGAATTTTTTCCTTTTGCATATGTTAATTCTCCTATTTCTGATACTTCTTTTCTACTTTTTTCTACCCAGCCTAAGGGAAACACATTTTTCCCAGATGACAATTCTATCCCAGACCTACCAGTTAGCACACCTCAAGCACCTGAATCACAATCACAAATACAAGCAGAAAAAGTGTTGAGAGCATATAGCTCATCCCATAGACTTTTTATCTTAGTAAAATAACTTGATACACTGGAATTACTTTGAGTTACAATACTTAATTCCTTTTGTAGCTGGAACATCTTGGCACCATTTGTCTGACCAAATATCTCTTATAGGTCACTCCATAGGTCCTTTTCACTTTGGGAAATAAAGGACACTTTCAGCTATTTCTTTGGAGAGGGAGTTGAGCAACCAACATAAAACCATGTCATTACATCGAGACCATGATCTTTGGGGTCCAGAATCAGCCTCAGGAACAGCTAAGGATCCATCAATAAAGCCCAACTTGTTCTTTGTTGAGAGAGCAATCACCATTGCCCTTCTCCATCCTTCATAAGCTCTTCCATCAAAGACTGAGAAAACGAGATTTATCCTTGGGTAATTAGAGGGATGGAGATAGTAAGTGTGTGTTGAATCCACTATGCCAACTCCGATAGACGTTATAGTTGTTGCAGCATTAGAAGTGGTAGAAGCTGAGGAAAGAACCTCAGCAGGAGGAACATGGGTAGTCATGGTTGAGTGATTTAAAAACAATGATTGATTTGAGCAGATCAAGCCTGCTCTGATACCATGTACAAATTGAATGAAAAAAGACTTGAGAAAATTTTCTGTATTGATTTATTTTTTCTGTGTACAGTGCGTGTGTCTATATACAACTAAAATGGAATCTAAGAAATAACCACCAATATATGTGTCATTATCCTATTTGTGTATCTATAACTAACATAAGAAGATAAATACAAAGAACAAAGAATTAAGTATAACAACTGTACAATATGCTTCTTCTAAAACCTTCAATCTTCAGTGTTGAATATGTCCCAATCGTGTATGGATGAGAAGTCCCAATTATAAAGAACCAATCCATAAGTGAAAAACAACTCATTAAATCATCCAATATAATTGAAACGGGTTTGAGCCTCTACTGTGAGTCGTTCATCATACCCACGTGTCATTATCTCCCTCTTATTCAAACATTGAATAAAAGAGTTTGGTTCGTCTTAAAACTAGCCGGCCAAACTTTACCTTCTTAATTTAACCACCTTTAGGGTTCCACTGTGGACATCGACCTTCCACCGGAAATACTATTTTTCAGTCCAACACAAACTCAAATTAACATAGACTTTTACATTTGCAATAATATTCCTTAAACATAAACAAAATGGTGTTCTAACCCATAAACACAAATAAATACTTAAAATAAAGAATATAAAAATAATATGTCCTTTAGCGGTGGCTTAGTGTTAAAGCATCTTTAGTGATAAGCACATACAAAATAATGGTGAGTGGCGAGCAATCAAAGCACCCGTTATAAGTCTTAAATAGTTAAACGTTGTCATTGGTCGCTACTAAAGTTACACCCCATGTTTTCGTACGTGGAAGTACGCAAGTAAATTGATATGAGCTCGAAAATGAGATGTTACATCCCGCATTTTCGTACGTTAAATTTTTGTTCGTAATTTAATCGACGTTAGCTTGGGAATGAGATTATCTTTGAGGTTATAAGTATTATGCTATTTCAAACAAGTTCGTGAAGGTGAGAGGGTAAGGGAATTGAAAAAATGAGTTTCATCGAAGTTTGACATTTTGAGATAAAATACGGTCCAAGTTATAATACCCTGCATTTATGGACTAGTGTGATACATGGTACCACATGACCATGATAGTAAGGTGTATAAGGTATGTTAAAAGTGAGTAGTATTTTAAATAATTTGAGATAATTCTTAATTGTGTGAATAATTGGGTAATTATGAATTTTTAAGTGGGAGATTCTTGTAAATTGAATTTTGTGGATAAAGCTTAAGGAGGACACCCCCTCAACGTGGCAGCAAGCATTAAGGCTTAATCAAGCCTAACGTGACTAAGTAAATTATGAGGCTAGGTGACAAAATTTAGAGAATTATTTGGCTTAATCATCATAAGTGGGGTCCGCCCAAAAGATTAAAGAGACCTCTCTAATACATTTTGAATCTCTACAATGTCAAAGAAGGCTTCAGTAAAATTCATCCGAAGATTATACTACGAGACTTCTTAGAATAATAGCAAAGAGATTTTGTGATTCTAAGGGAGTACGGTGTAATATTTCTCAAGAATATCATACGAATTTTTTTCTATTTCGATCCGTCGTATTGTCAAGAAAATCAGCTCAGGTATGTTAAGGCTATCCCTTCTTTCCATTTGGCAAATAATCCATACGGTACAAATAAAACGAGCAAATGCACAACTTTCATAAATGACTCTATTCATAGAAGTACTAGAAGTGCCTATGTTTTTGATTCCCCATGTGTCCTATTATTCCATCATGTTCATGGGTCTAAGAAAATACGTAAGTTGATAAAGTTTATTTCAAGATTTTAATCAAAGGCATATTTATCTTATGAAATTCTGAGAAATCTTGTAGACGTACTTCTCATGCATTTCATTCATTTATATATTCACATTGACCCATGACCAGATGTCGTTATATATGCGTATATTATATGTATATGGGATATAGAAAAATGTTACGGTGTTATAGACGCACCATCACCTGATCAGCTAGTATATGTTGATGATTTGCCCACAATGGCTGAGATGATATGATGGGGTTCCTTCAGAGGCTTGATGGTGTTATGAACGCATATACCTATGCATGGTATGACATTTATATGCATATGCATGACATTATAATTATTAGATGATTCACAGGGCTATTCATACATACATGTCGAGTCTTTTACTCCATGTTCCTCTCATGTCTATTATTTACTAATTTTCAATCCTAACATAATCGGTACATTATTTGTATTGACGTCCCTTTTTCCTGGGGATGCTGCGTTTCATGCCCGCATGTCCCCATAGATTGATTGAGAGTACTCTAAGTAGGCTATCAACACTGTGTTGGTGCGCTCCGTTTTCTCCGAATTTGCTTATTTGGTCAGTATGATTTGGACATGTGTGTATCAGTATGGCGGGGCCCTATCCCGACCTTTATGGTGTTAATCTACTCTTAGAGGCTTGTATCCATATGTCATGTACGTGAAAGGTTGTATGGACTTGCCGGCCTATGTTGAGTATACGAGTGATCGTTTTGGTCTTATACCATATGTCATATGTATAAGTTTGTGTTACATGTTGGGTTGTCCTACGACGAGTATTCCCTAATGTTTGTTTCTAGTTATCTTACGACAACATTTCCATCTTATTTACCTATAAGAGTATGATACGAAAAGATACGTTACATTGGTACTCGGTTGAGTAAGGTACCGGGTGCCGGCCAACCCAGTCGTGACAAAAGTAGTATCCGAGCAGTTCTGTCCTAGGAAGTCTACAAGTCGTGTCTAATAGAGTCTTGTTTATGGGTATGTTGTGCACCACACTTATAAGCAGGAGGCTATAGGGCACTTAGGACTGTCACTCTTTTTTCTTACTCTAGATCGTGTGGTAGAGCTCAGTTGTAAGAACGCAATTTCCTAAACTCTATCTTATTCATAATATAAAAACGATACCTACATCCAAAAGACATTCTGTTAGAGATTTCTTGTGGTTGTGGAAGTGTTGAGTTAGAGGAACTCGATTTTGCATCATTCGTATGATGGATAAATGTGAGGTCTTCAGCAAAACATGTGTGTACTAAGATGTGTAAGCTTCTTGATAAGGAGCCTTAAGGAAAGAATATATATCCACCTTTATGGTAAAAATCAACGAGAGAATCAGAAGGTTGATAAAAGTTTCAACAATTAAAAGAAGCAAGGTGAAGAAGGATACGAGGCGCTCAGTTAATGAAGATTATCAGTATTTACAATTCAGGCAGAGAAATATAGGCCTTTTGAGTTACCTTTAACAATAATAGATGTACATACAATCGGCCAAACCCATCTCAGATATGCCCTATGGGAGCTAACATATATGGTTTAAGAGAATAAAGGGATATCAAGATCTTGCTAGGGTTAGAGTAACCCAAAATGGTCGATGAATTTTTTTGCGTTAGTTGACATTTCAAAAGGATATTACAAATGTGCTAATAGATCTCCTTGTGAGACACCCAGATGGTGCACTCTAAAAATAGTACAACTAGATATGAGTACTAAAAAGATAAGCACTAGAAGCCTGGAAGGGATAAATATTATCTTAGTGTGACTCTGTCACGACCTACCCTCTGAAAGGTATCGTGACATCACCTAGTCTCTATGACTAGGTAAGCCTAAATTTGCAGTTAAAAGATTAATTAAATGCGATAAAAATAAAGACAGGAAAGGAAAAAGTCTAAATAAGCATAACAACGTTGCTCGGCATGTAAAAATATACCCCAAGAACCGGATTGTCACAATACAGTCACAAGCTTCTATACAATTGTAGCTCTAAACAAAACTCGAAAGAAAATACATAGAAATCTCTATATAGACCAGAATGAAAGGTGACTCGGAGGATTCTGCGGACGCGGCAGAAATAACTTACGGTCTCCTGGTAACATCTGCAACGGCTCGCCACGTGAAGGATAACTCGTACCTGGATCTGCACACAAATAATATGTGCATGAAAGGGCATGAGTACACCACATTTGGTACCCAGTAAGTGCCAAGCCTAACCCCAGTCAAGTAGTGACGACGTCAGGTTAAGGCTCTACTGGATTCTAAACAAATCAATTTAAATAGTACAAAAAAGAAATAATGTATGTAGTAAGTAGTTTAAGAGAATAATCTAAATTAAAACAGTAAATGGAGCCCTCGGCTCAGCACAATGTATCACAGAGTGGAATCCCCCCGGATACCGTCCCGTAGTTCCAAAAGATTATGTAGTACATGGGGGATCTCCCAGAATACGTCTGTAGTCCCCCAAAAAATAGTACATGGGGGATCTCCCAGAATACGTCTGTTATCCCCAAATGTAACTATCCAATACGGGGGAGGGGGAGGGATCTCCCAGAATACATCTGTAGTGCCTAATTTAAATATGCAGAAGAGAGAGGATCTCCCAAATTACGTCTGTAGTCCCCAATTTAAATATACAATGCGAAAAGAATAACAGATAGGCATCAATTTAGATAGTTCATCTAATCACAGGTAGGAAAGCAAGGAAACTATCTAAACATGGCGCACATAGTGTCAAATAGGCAATTTAATAGGTAAACATATAGGCATGCTTCCCTAATCTAAGAGAAACAATTTAACACATTGAAGCAACATAATAGAAGAAAAGAATTTATAATTTTTGAATAAAAAACAGGATTTTTGCAAGAATGGTCCTTGTACGTACTCGTCACCTCACGTACACGGTGTCCACACAACAATTTGTGTCAAAAACAACCTAAGGGGAAGTCCCCAACACAGAGTTAGGCAAGCTACTTACCTCGACTTCTCAACTCAACTCGAAATCACGTTCTTGCCACGAGTACCCGACTCCAATGGCCCAAATCTATTCAATTCAATTGCATAATGTAAATATAACTTTAATAAATTAATCTAACTAATTAACTTGAAGCTAATACACGAAATTAGGAAAATCGCCCAAAAAGTCCCCTGGGCCCACGTCTCAGAATCAAGTGAAAACACCCATTCACTCATGAACACACTTGAACACACTCGAACAAGAATCATCAAAATCCGACGTCAAAATCCCATTAAATTCACGGATTTTCAATTGGGGAACTTTTCTCTCATTTCTCTATTTTTACACTCAAATTCCTTGATTAGATTAAAGAACTTACTATAGATTAATGAAATACAAGTGAAATAGGATTAGGAATCGTTACCTATTGATCTCCTCTTCAAAATCCACCCAAAAGCGCCTATTCTCGAGCTCCAAATCATTTTAGAAGTTATGATATTCAAACCCTTGAATTTGATATTTCTGACAAGCGATTTCCGCTTCTGCGGTCAATTGGTCCGCACTTGCGGAAATGGCATCGCGGGTGCGAAAATTCATTAATTGGGCTGAGGCCGCATCTGCGGTTTCCTAGCTGCATCTGCGAGCCCACCTGGCCTTAGCCAAATCCGCATCTGCGCATCCCCTATCACACCTGCGGCTCCCCTTCCGCAGGTACGAAACACCATAACCAACAACTTTAGATTTTGCTTAAGTCCTATTTTCTTCCGGTTGAGCATCCGAAACACATCGGAGGCCCGGGGGACCTCAACCAAACCTACCAATCAGTCATATAACACCACTTGGACTTAGTCGAGCCTTCAAACCACATCAAATAACACCAAAAACATGAATTAACATGAATTCAAGCCTAGGGACTTGGCATTTTACAAAAAACCACAAACGATGCTGAAACACGTCAAAGCTAATCCGAATGACCTCAAATTTGACACACAGGCCCGAAAACACATTCCTGACGCTCTCCTAATACCAAAATCACTCAACGGAGCTAACGGAGTCAACGTATTTCCATTCCGGATCCATCTTCACACAGTTCCAACTACGATCTGATTTCTAAAGCTTAAACTCATTTTTAGGGACAATGTGTCCCAAAACTCACTGAAATCCACAACTAATCACTTCGACAAGTCCCAAAAGCACAAACAAACGTGGGGAAAGCAGTTATTAGGGAATCGGGGCACTAACTCTCGAAACGACCGACTAGTTCGTTACATTCTCCCACTCTTAAGAAAACCGTTCGTCCTCAAACGAGTATGAAGACATACCTGAAGCTGTGAAAAGGCGAGGGTACTGGCTGTGCATATCCTGCTCGGTCTCCCAAGTCGCCTCCTCGACCAACTGACCCCTCCACTGAACCTTTACTGATGAGATATTCTTCGACCGGAGCTTTCTGACCTGCCTATCCAAAATGGCTATTGGCTCCTCAACATAAGATAGATCCTTGTCCAACTGGACTGAACTGAAATCCAATACATGAGCCGGATCACCGTGATACTTCCGGAGCATAGAGACGTGGAATACCGGATGAACTCCTGCTAGGTTCGGAGGTAAGGCAAGCTCATAAGCAATCTCCCTAATGCACCGCAATATCTCAAAAGGGCCAATGTACCTCGGACTCAGCTTACCCTTCTTCCCAACCCTTCATAGGCGATACCCAAAGCAAAATCCTATCACCAGTCATAAATGCCAAATCATGAACCTTCCGGTCCGCGTAACTCTTCTGCCTGGACTAAGCTGTGCGAAGTATCTCCTGAATCGCCTTCACCTTGTCCAAGGCATCCTGGACCAAATCTGTACCCAACAATCGGGCTTCACCCGGCTCAAACCATCCCACTGGAGACCGGCACTGTCTACCATACAAAGCCTCAAACGGTGCCATCTGAATGCTGGACCGGTATCTGTTATTATAAGAAAACTCCTCAAGTGGAAAGTATTGGTCCCATGACCCTCCAAACTCCATCACACAGGCAAGGAGCATATTCTCAAGAATCTGAATCGTGCGCTCGAACTACCTGTCCGTCTGAGGGTGGAAGGTTGTACTCAACTCTACCCTGGTGCCTAGCTCCTGCTGAACGGCTCTCCAGAACCGTGAAGTGAACTATGTACCTCTGTCTGAAATGATAGACACTGGAATACCGTAAAGGTGGACAATCTCCCTGATATAAATCTCAGCCAACCTCTCTAAGGAGTATGTAGTCAACACTGGAAAGAAATGGGCTAACTTGGTCAGCTGATCCACGATCACCCAAATAGCATCAAACTTTCTCAAAGTCCGAGGAAGTCTAACCACAGAGTCCATGTTGATTCGCTCCCACTTCCACTCAAGAAGCTCAATCTGTTGAAGAAACCCTCCTGGTATCTGATGCTCATATTTAACTTGCTGACAATTGAGAGACTTGGCCACAAACTCAACTATATCCTTTTTCATCCTTCTCCACCAATAGTGTTGTCTCAGGTCTTAGTACATCTTCACGGCACTCGGATGAATGGAGTACCGCGAGCTATGGGCCTCCTCCAGAATCAACTCCCGAAGGCCATCTACATTGGATACACAGATACGACCCTGCATCCTCATCACGCCATCATCACCTATAGTCACGTCCATGGCATCACCCCGCCGGACCCTGTCCTGAAGAACCAGAAGGTGGGGGTAATCATACTAGTGCTCTCTGATGCGGTCATAAAGAGAAGATCGAGCAACCACACAAGCTAATACCCGACAAGGCTCTGAAAGATTCAATCTCACGAACTGACTGGCTAAGGACAGAACATCCAAGGCTAAGGGCCTCTCAACTGCCGAAAGATATGCCAAATGCTTCGTCCGGCGACTCAAGGCGTCGACCACAACATTGGCATTCCTCGGGTGGTATAATATAGTGATTTCATAGTCCTTGAGTAGCTTTAACCACCTCCACTGGCGCAAATTAAGATCCTTCTGCCTGAACAAATGATGCAAACATTGGTGAGCCGTGAAGATCTCGCAGGGAACACCGTACAAATAATGATGCCAGATCTTAAGGGTGTGAACAATAGCTACCAACTCGAGATCATGAACTCGATAGTTCTTCTCATGCACCTTCAACTGTCTGGACACGTAGGCAATCACCCTACCCTCCTGCATCAATACCGCTCCAAGGCCAATCCTCGAGGCATCATAATAGATTGTATAGGACCCTGAGCCTGTAGGCAAAACCAACACTGGGGCTGTAGTCATGGCTGTCTTAAGCTTCTGAAAGCTCTCCTCACACTCCTCAGTCCACCTGAACGGAGCACCCTTTTGGGTCAGTCTGTTCATAGGTGCTGCAATGGATGAAAATCCCTCTACAAAGCGGCGATAGTACCTAGTCAAACTAAGGAAACTATGGATCTTAGTAGAGAATGGTCTAGGCCAACTCTGCACCGCCTCCACCTTCTTCGGATCTACCTTGATCCCATCACAAGGCACCACGTGGCCTAAAAATGCCACTGAATCAAGTCAGAATTCACACTTAGAAAATTTTGCATACAACCTCTTCTCCCGCAAAGTCTGAAGCACAGTCCTCAAGTGCTGCTCATGATCCTCCCGAGATCAGGAATATACCAGAATGTCGTCAATGAACACAATAACGAAAGAATCAAGATAAGGCCGGAACACACTATGCATCAAATGCATAAAGGCTGTTGGGGCATTGGTTAGCCCAAATGACATGACAAGAAACTCATAGTGACCATATCTGGTCCTGAAGGCAATATTCGGGATATCCGACTCCCGAATCTTCAACTGATGATAGCCAGAACGCAAGTAAATCTTGAAAAATACCTCGGCACCCTGTAACTGGTCAAATAAGTCATCAATGCGAGGCACGGGATACCTATTCTTCACTGTAACCTTGTCCATCTGCCTATAATCAATACACATACGCGTAGTATCATCCTTTTTATTTACAAATAATACCGAAGCACCCGAAGGTGATACACTGGACCTGATGAAATCCTTATCAAGAAACTCATGTAACTGCTCCTTCAACTCCTTCAACTCAAGAGGAGCCATAAGATAGGGAGGAATAGAAATGGGCTGAGTTCCCGGCAACAAATCAATATCTCTATCGGGCAGCGTACCCGGAAGATCAGATGGAAATACATCAGGGAAGTCCCTCAATACTAGAACTGACTCAACTGTAGGGGTATCAACACTAACATCTCTCACATAGGCCAAATACGCATCACACCCCTTCTCTACCATCCGATGAGCCTTAAGGAAAGAAATGACTCTGCGGGGAGTATACTCTAAGGTACCTCTCCACTCTATTCTCGGTAAACCCAACATAGCCAGCGTCACGGTCTTAGCGTGACAATCGAGAATAGCATAATGGGGCGACAACCAGTCCATGCCCAAGATAACCTCGAAATCTACCATATCGAGTAATAACAAAGCAGTTCTCAAAACCATTGATAACGATCAAACACGACCGATATACGCAGTCCACAACGAGAGAATATCCCACGTTAGTAGAAACATAAACGAGGGAACTCAAAGAATCTCGAGATATCCCCAAATGTGAAGCAAAATAAGAAGACACATATGAATACGTAGAGCCTGGGTCAAATAATACTTATGCATTCCTATGACAAACAGAGACGATACCTGTGATGACTGAATTTGAAGCGACGACCTCTAAACGGGATATAAGGGCATAGTACCTGGCCTGGCCTCCCCCTCTAGGGTGACCTCGACCTCCCCGACCTCCACCTCGAGTTGTTTGAGAAGGTGGAGTAGCAGCTGGGGCTGGAAGAATAGTCGGAGGAGCTGGTGGAGCACGTGAGGCCTGATAAGTCATAGAAGATGCACCTCTCCTAGCTTTGTGGCAATCTCTGAACATGTGACGAGTGTCACCACACTCAAAAAAACCTCAGAGGATAATGCGGCTGAGACTGACTCTGAAATGGCCTGCTGGGTCGGCCGATAATAGCACCTCGAGCTGGAGGCACACTAGATACTAGCAGTGAATAATAAGGCTCCTGAGGTCTAGGAGGAGCTGGAATACCACTGGCTGCTGGAAGAGCTAAATGAATAGGGAGACTCACAAAACCCCTACCATAGTGCGCTGCTGGTGCACGAGATCCCGAATGATGACCAGTCTCTCGAGACCTCTTAGCCTCTCTCTCATCTCTGTCCCGAGAAAACATGCCCTCTACCCTCCTGGCAATACTCATTGCCTGTTGTTAAGTGATATCCATCTCTAACTCCCTGGGAAATACTAGTCCGAATACTGGGTGGAGTCCCTCTATGAAACATCGAACCCTCTCTCTGACCGTGGCAACCAAAGCCGGTGCATGACGAGGTAACTCATTTAAACGGACTGCATACTCCGACAAAGTCATAGTACCCTGGCGTTACTGCTCGAACTCTGCACGTTAATCATCCCTGAGGCTCTGAGGAACATACTCACACAAAAACATCTCTGGGAACTAAGTCCAAGTGAGTGAAGCTGCCTCATCCGGACTACTCAACTCATAGGCATGCCACCACTGATAAGCCGCTCCCCTTAACTGGAAGGCAGTGAAAGAAACCCCACATGTCTCCACAATGCCCATAGTGCGGAGAATACGATGACACTCCTCAATAAAACCCAGAGCGTCATCTGAAGCTAGTCCGCTTAAAATAGGTGGGTGGTACGTCTTGTACCTCTCAAGTCTGAGCTGCTCTGCCTCAGAAGCAGCTGCCTTAGCCTCGTGCTGAGCCGAAACCACTGGGGTATAAGAATGTACTCTGGAGCATGATCAACATGAACCCTCTGCTCAGGAGTGCGGTCTGCGAGAGTCTTTTCCCTCCCCCGGCCTGAGATGTGGCTGAATATGCTCATGAACTGAGCCAAAGTCTCCTGGAGGGCTGGAGCAGCAATAGGGACCTCCTGTGCCGGCCCTCCAGCTGGAGTTGCTGTGGGATCCTTTGTCGCTGCTCTCGCCGATGCTCGGGCTACATCGTGTGCTCGTCCTCTATCCCTATCCCTGCCTCTGGCGGTTCTAGCTGGGGGCTAGGGTGCCTGATCGTCAGTCCGTCCGGTACGGGTCCTCACCATATGTGCGAAAGAATAGAATAGAGTTTTAGAATTTTGATGTCAATAACTCGCATGACAAGGAAATCCAAAGAATGTTATTGTTCTTAACATTTACATAGCCTCCCGAAGATAGATTCAGACGTCTTCGTACCGATCCGCGAGACTCTAATAAACTGGCTAGTGACTTGTGACTCCAATGCACTTAGACACTCTAATACCAACTTGTCACGACCCATTTTACCCTCTGAAAGGTATCGTGACGGCACCTAGTCTCTACGGACAAGGTAATCCTAAATTTGTAATTAAAAACTTAATTAAATGCGATAAAATAAAAGACATGAAAGGAAAAAGTCTAAATAAGCATAACAACGCCGCTCGACATGTAAAAATATACCACAAGACCCAGATTACAATACAGTCACAAGCTTCTATACTATTGTAGCTCTGAACAAAACTGGAAAGAAAATACATAGAAATCTATATATATACCAGAATGAAAGGTTGACTCAGAAGATTCTACGGACGCAGCATAAATACCTTACGGTCTCCTAGTAACAGTTGAAACAGCTAGCCACGTGAAGGATAACTCGTACCTGGATCTATACACGAAAAACATGTGTAGGAAAGGGCATGAGTACACCACATTTGGTACCCAGAAAGTTCCAAGCTTAAGCCCAGTGAAGTAGTGACGAGGTCAGGTTAAGGCTCCACTGAATTCTAAATAAATCAATTTAAAAAGTACAAAAAAGAAATAATTTCTGTAGTAAGCAGTTTAAGAGAATAATCTAAATTAAAACAGTAAATGGATCCCTCGTCTCAGCACAACGTATCACAGAGTGGAATCCCCCGGGATACCGTCCCGTAGTTCCAAAAGATTATGCAGTACATGGGGGATCTCCCAGAATACGTTCGTAGTCCCCCAAAATAAATATGTAGTACATGAGGGATCTCCCAGAATACGTCTGTAGTCCCCAAATGTAAATATGCAGGGTGGGGGAGGGGGGGATCTCCCAGAATACGTCTGTAGTCCCCAATTTAAATATGCAGAACAAGGGGGATCTCCCACATTACATCTGTAGTCCCCAATTTAAATATGCAATGTGAAAAGAATAATAGATAGGCATCAATTTAGACAGGTCATCTAATCACAGGTAGGAAAACAGGGAAACTATCTAAAAATGGCGCACAGAGTGTCAAATAGGCAATTTAATTGGTAAACATATAGGCATGCTTCCCTAATCTAAGACAAACAATTTAACACATTGAAGCGACATAATAGAAGAAAACAATTTATAATTTTTGAAGGAAAAAGGGGACTTTTGCAAGAATGGCCCGTGAACGTACTCATCACCTCACGTACACGGTGCCCTTACAACAATTTTTGTCAAAAATAACCTAAGGGGAAGTCCCCAATACAGAGTTAGGAAAGCCACTTACCTCGACTGCTCAACTCAACTCAAAATCACGTTCTTTCCACAAGTACCTGACTTCAAATGGTCCAAATCTATTCAATTCAATTGCATAATGTAAATATAACTTTAAGAAATTAATCTAACTAATTAACTCGAAGCTAATATGCGAAATTAGAAAATTGCCTAAAAAGTCCCCCGGACCCACGTTTCGGAATCAAGTAAAAGTTACCAATTTAGAACACTCATTCACTCACGAACACACTTGAACAAGAATCATCAAAATTCGACGTCAAAATCCCATTAAATTCTCGGATTTTCAATTGGGGAACTTTTCTCCCATTTCTCTATTTGTCCACTCAAATTCCTTGATTAGATTAAAGAACTTACTATATATTAATGAAATACAAGTGAAATAGGATTATGAATCGTTACCTATTGATCTCCTCTTCAAAATCCACCCAAAATCGCCTATTCCCGATGTGACGACCAAACTAGAGGATCATGACTAGCACCTGGGCCATATTTGCCGAGCACCAACGTACATTTTATCTATTCTTCTTTATTATATTTAAGGGATAACGAG